>CP106726.1:16042286-16218263 GCA_025506655.1 Gossypium rotundifolium
CTTTCAGGTTTTGGTTTGAGAAATCTATGACTGGAACCATTGCCTGAGTTGTTGAGCTCATCTCTGTGTTTATATCAAACAATAATGCTTGAACGGTACCTTTTATATACAATCCAGGAGATTTATAAACAATTTTTTTTTTGTGAAAAAAAAAACAAATCTCTATTATACAAATAATTTATACAATGAATAGCGATATTAACTGTCCCAGTTAGATTGTTTTTTTTTTCCTCTCTTTTTGTTGTTATTCGTCTGTAAGTAGCAGCCGGCCGTAACAAATGACAACTTGGATTAATCTGTTTACATAGACACCGACGACTTCGATATGCTTACAAATGATATATATATACACTATATATTATGTACTATTTTGTATTTTGCAATAACATTTGACTTGAATATTTTAATTACTATTTACAATGAACTAAGACAAAGGTGTGGGTTTCAGTTTGGTATTGATGTAGATTCTATGGGCTCGAGAGGTGGTCTTAGTTTAGCATGGAGAGGTGATGTTAGCATAGCTTTACAAAGCTTTTCTCATCGTCATATTGATGTAGTCATTGAAGAAGATAGAAAGAAATGAAGATTAACAGGGTTTTATGGATCTCCGTACACAAGTGATAGAGAGGAAGCCTGGAATCTGTTAAGAAGATTAAGTAATCAGGGCGACCATCCATGGCTAGTTTGTGGTGATTTTAATGAAATACTATATGGTTTTGAAAAGAAAGGAGGCTTGTCTAGAGAGGAAAGAAAAATGGAAGAATTTCGTGAAGTGTTAGATGATTGCCAATTGGAGGATCTGGGTTACACAGGGAGCTGGTTTACTTGGGAGAGAGGTAATCTACCGGAGACAAACATTCAAGAGAGGCTTGATAGAGGAGTTGGTACAGAGGGGTGGAGATCATTATTCCCAGATTTTAAAATTCAACATCTCCCGCATTCTTTCTCAGATCACTGTCCACTTCTTATTAATACAGAATATAGAGCTAGGCGACAAGAGGGAAAAAGTTTTATGTTTGAAGCTTGGTGGGTCCTAGAAGATTTTTTTTTGTGGAAGTTAGAAAGAGTTGTGGTGGTTCTATAGGGGATTTTCTGAAAAAGCTGGAAATTCTAAAAAGAGATTTGAAGAGATGGGCATTCCATATTCGACGTGTTAGAAAATTGAAAAAATAGATTCTCACTGATAAATTGGCAATGCTTCTTGAAGCAGACAGAGACGACGAAAATTTGGCTGATATAATTGATACAAAGATTCATTTGAATATAGAGATTGACAAGGATGAAAGCTACTGGGAGTAGAGGGCTAGAATAAACTGGCTCAAACTGGGTGATAGGAACATGGTTTTTTTTCACAAGCAAGCGACACAAAGGAGGAAACGAAATTTGATTAAGAAACTGCAGTTTGATGATGGTAGGGAGACTATGGAGAGTAAGGAAATGGAGGAAATTACACGATCATATTTTATTAAGCTTTTTTCCATTGAAAACCAATTTAATACTGGTAGAATATTATCAGGGATAGAAGCATGCATTTCGGAGGAAGATAATTTTAAATTGAAGGCCAGATACACAAAGGAGGAGATAAGGACAACGTTGTCAGAAATAGGTCCTACAAAAGCCCTAGGGGAGGATGGTTTTCTAGCCATATTTTATCAAAAATGTTGGTCGATCATTGGGGAAGATGTCTCAAACTATTGCCTTCAACAGTTAAACCATGGTATGGACTTAAGCTCTATTAATAAGACAAATATTGTGGTAATACCAAAAGTTGCGAACCCCTTTAATATTGCTCAATTCAGACCTATTAGTTTATGCAATGTGATTTATAAGTTAGTAGCAAAAGTGATAGCAAATTGGCTTCGAGTAGTATTGCATAAATGCATTGATTTTGCTCAAAGTGCCTTTATTCCAGGGAGGTTAATCACTGATAATGTGTTACTTGCTTATGAAATTTTGCACACTCTAAAAAATAAGAAGGTTGGGAGGAAAGGGCTAATGGCAGTCAAGCTAGATATGAGCAAGGCATATGACTGGGTTGATTGGAATTTTGTAAAAAGGGTAATGATAAAAATGGGTTTTGATATGGGATGGATTGAAATGGTTTTGAAATATGTTTCTTCAGTTTCTTATTTTGTGGTTTTCAATGGAAATGTGAGTGAAAGTTTCCTTCCAACTCGTGGTCTTTGGCAAGGGGATCCTTTGAGCCTGTTTTTATTCTTATTGTGTGGGGAAGGGCTTTCGAGTTTGATGAGGCTAGCGCAAGCTGGAAATGTTCTCAAAGGGGTCAAAGCGAATCGCAGTGGACCAGCTATTTCTCATTTATTGTTCACAGATGACTGTATTTTGTTTACAGCAGCTTTAGAGAGAGGAGCGATTTCTTTGAAATAGATTTTGATGAAGTATGAGAAGAATTCAGGACAATGTGTTAATTACGAGAAATCCTCTATTTTCATTAGCACAAACACTCTAGAAAGGGAAAGAATGGCAGTTTCACGGGTTCTGGCAGTACGGAGATCAAATGACATTGAAAGGTATCTGGGGCTCCCTAGTATGGTGGGTAAGAAAAAGCGATTGTCTTTTCAAAATCTAAAAGATCGGTTTAAACAAAGAATAGATAGTTAGAGTGTTTGATTTTTATCACAAGGGGGAAAAGAAGTCTTTATTAAGGCAGTTCTTCAAGCTATTCCTACGTTTTCGATGGCATGCTTTTAACTCCCTAAAACTCTCTGTACAGATTTGGAAGGTATAATAGAGAAATTTTGGTGGCAAAAAAGTCAAAATAGAAAGGGTATCCATTGGTGCACTTGGAAAGATTTATGTCTTTTAAAAGAAGATGGTGATCTCGGTTTTCAAAATTTTGAAAATTTTAATGTTGCGTTACTTGCAAAACAGGGGTGGCGTCTCATTAATTTTCCAGATTCGTTATTAGCGCACGTGTTAAAAGCAAAGTATTATCCTAACTCAAATTTTTCTGAAGCTTAGTTAGGAAATTTACCTTCACTTACTTGGAGAAGTGTCCGGCTACGATAGGGCTCCTCAATAAAGGAATGTGCTGGAGAGTCGGGAAGGGGGATAAAATTTCCATCTGGGATGATTTGTGGATTTCGGGAAAGGAGGCAAATAGGATATGAATCAAAACAACAATGAAAACGTTAAGTTAATGTTCGATCTAATTGATTCCACTAGTCAAAGTTGAAAATCTGAGATGATAAGAAGTACCTTTCCAAGTGATATAGCAGGAAAAATTTTGCAAATCCCTCTTGCGGAGTTAGCTCATGAAGATTTGTGGGTATTGCGTGAGGAATTAACTGGGGACTTCTCTGTCAGGAGTGCCTATAAACTATTACAAGAAGCTAGCTAGGATCCTATTGATATTAATCCACAAGCTGTGGTAAAGAATTTCTACAGGAAACTTTGGAAACTGGATATCCCCAAAAAAACACAGATTACAATATGGAGAGTATCTTGGAATATTTTCCCGTCGTTGGTGAATCTCAGGAGCAAGCGGGTGGTTAACGATGTTCAATGTCCCAGATGTCGCCAAGCAGAGGAAAATGGTTGCCACATTTTTCAACATTGTCCTACATCAACCGAGATTTAGAGCCAGTTATAGTTAAACTGGGTGTTAGATCACAGAGATCTAGGTTTACGGGACTGGCTTACATGGATTTTTGAGAAAGGACGTAAGGAATAGATTCGACTATTCTGTTGCGGACTTTGGTTCATCTGGTTTAGTAGAAACTCACTATTATATGAAAAGCATCCTCTATCAGGTACGAAAATAGTCAGGAAGATCAATAGATTCATCTCGAAATTAGATGCAATAAGAGGTGGAGATAGTATACCTCTGTTTGCTGAAGGATTTCACCAAATACCAAGTAGGGGAAGGGCGATGATTCAGTTCGACGCGGCTTTTGATAATTGTACACTTAAATCGGCTACTGGTCTACTGGTACGAGATGACAATGGGGAGGTTTTGGCTTCGAAGGCAGTCATCCACTCCAATATCGCAACCCCATTCACGGCGGAGGCATATACAGCATTACAAGAAACAAAATTAAGTGTCATGATGAATTTCAACAAAGTAATGATTATGAGAGATTCAGAAACAATTATAAAGAAATGTCAGAGCACTAATATGGACAGATCTGTCATCGGAGCTATTATCAGAGATATTCACAGGCATTCAAGTAATTATCAAGATATTGAGTTCATTTTTATTCCCAAATCAGAGAATCGTTTCACTCATACTGTTGCGAAAGACGCTTTAAGAAGGGATGAGAGCTATTACCTGGTGGGGGTCTCCTCGATCGAATTTGTCAAGCGGTGGATCATAACCAGCAATGTTTTTAGAGAAGATGGAAGAAGGTCAGGAAAGGGGATGTAAAGTTGTGATTGATTTTAAGGGGAAGAGAAAGTAGAGATGGTGAGATGGGGGGCAAGGACGAATTAAGAGAAGGTAGGAAAGGAAATGAGAGTAGATGGAATGGAGAGCGGTGAAGCGGTGAGAGATGGAATCGGAAAGGGTAAGGAAATGGTTTTGAAAGTTTGAAAAACAGGGGGCTGAACATTATGGTAGCAGACATTAATTAATGGTCTTGGGAACTGCTACTTTTTTTTATTGCTGGGTCAGCGATTTGAGAGGTCACTGCACATTGGGTGGATTCTAGCTGGTACTAATTAGACTGGATTTATAGTTTATCTTTAATTTCTGTTTCAGTTTGGTTTGTTTCTAGGCAATTTGTTTAGTTAGTTCCGATAGGATTTTATGTTTTGCTTCATGTTTTTCTTTCTCTGATTGTGCGTGGGCTAAAACCCATTGGGCTTGTTCCTTTGTTTTTTTCTTTTCTTTTAATAAAAAGTCCAATCTGATTTTATTCAAAAAAAAAAGAATCATCATAGTTATTAACTTTTCGGGTTTAGGGTTTAATAAGTAGGTGAGGAATTTTTGAAAATGGAAAAAATCCGATGACAGTTTCCTTTCACAATATTCCGGTGACCATGCACTGGAAAGGTTTATGGGCCTTGTTCAGGTACCATGAAGACGTCATTGATGCATTCATTCCGGCAAAAAAGAGTAAGAATGGAAGAAGATTAAATTTTGTGAGATATGAGAAAATGATGGATGCTCAAAGGGCGATAAGCCAAAAAAAAGATTTCGTGATTTTAGGGAATTGGATATCGGTAAACTTAGCAAGATTCAAGGGGAGAAGACAAGTTTGGAGAAAAGTTTCTTTGGAAAGGATACCAAAACAACAGCAGGCTGTAAATAACGATACAGGAAGGAGAATATAAAAATATTGAAAGATAGTAGAATGGATTTAGGAAAAAAACTCCATGAGAAGTAGCAATGATTTGAGTAAGACAGAAGGTAAAGATTGCAATGAGAGGAACTTGAGTAAGTTGGTTCAGGGACATGTTGACAACGAGCAACTTTGAAAGCTTCAAAAATGCTTGGTAGGAGTTATTTCAATGTGTTGTGATACAAAGAGTTTAACTGAAGAATAGCTAGAATTGGATTGGGGGAGATTAAAATCAAAAGGATTCAAGAAAGGCATTTCGACGATGGTGAAAAGTTTCGATAAAATGTCGATGCTGGTATCACCAAGCAACCAGAAAGGACCGATGAGTTAATCTATTTAGAGGTGGCGAAGGTGAATTTTCAATTAGAGTTATTGAAACAAGATTGTCGAAATTTTTTGATGAATCAAGCAGGGGTTATGGAGTGAAGGATAAAGAAGAGTGGGAATTAGTGCATATTAAGGCTCATATAGCTAGTAAGTTGTTAGTTAGTTAAAGAAGTCAGTGAGTCAGTTAAAGAAGTCAGTAAGTTGTTGATCAGTTTGAAGTTGTTATTCAAAGCTTATATAAACTCTCAACAAAGGGGAGAAAAGCAAAAATGAAATTCAAGAAATAAATAGAGTTCATTTTCCAATTATAGTATCTCTCTATTCTTTCATCTACAAAATCAATTTGAGCATAAACCTTACCTAGTTCCTAACATGGTATCATTCGCCAGCTGATCTTGGATCTATGGCCACCACAAATTCCGCCGATTCTGCCTCAGTTGAACTAGTTCTGCACCGTTCAACTATGATTGTTTGATAACTTCATTTCCACGTCATGAAGCTGTTAAGCTCACTAAAGAATCCTACATGCAATGGCATTAACAAGTGAAGTTAATACTTGACGATTATGATCTTCTTGGCTTACTTGATGGCACTTTACCTCCACCAGCTCAATTTGTTCCGGATACAGACAGCTCGTTAGCTCCAAATCCATTGGCTCAGGTGTTCAAATTGCAAGATCATTTTTAACCTCGTGGCTCCTCTCCACGATTAGTGCATCTCTACTTCCGTCCTTCACTGATGCTAAGTCGGCTTGCGAGGTTCGGATCACGGTAACGGATCTCTTTGAGGCTGACACGGGGGCTAAACAGTCGCGTTTGCGACATGAAATACATTCACTAAAGAAAGGTAACATGTCCGTTAAAACTTACATTGCTTAGATCAAGAATCTCTGTGCTTTGTTGGAGACCTCAAGTTCACAGATTTCAGATGAGGAGAAAATTGAAATCATGCTTCCCGACTGCCATGAAGTTTGAGGCCATCGTCTTATCGGCATCATTGTCGACTGGTTACCTCTCCTTTCACCATCTTGTTAACACTATTGTGGAGTACGAAAGCCGGCAAAATCATGTGGTCCAAGAGCTCTCTCTTCATGCAAACCTTGTTGAGCCCGCGCCGTCACCGGCGGTGGAGAGTTCATTTTGTGACGGGCATTCGTCCCCTCTTGGCTGTGGGCGATCATTTTGGCCTCGAATTCAGTGCCAAATTTGTAATTGGTTTGGACATCTCGCTTAACGTGTTACTAACGTTATCATAGGAACTCTAATCTATCGCCGTCGACACCTTCGGTGGTACACCAAGATGGTCTGATCCTGTCGTTTAGGTTTTGATCTGACGTAGCTCCAGCGTATGTGGATGACGAGGGTGCCTTTCCTGGTAGACGAGTGGGTACCGAACGGGGTTTCATCACGTCAAATTCCCTAGGGTGAGCTCTTATTCTAATGTTGGCCAAAATCCTTTTAATGCTAGTCAAAATTAATTTTGTGTGGGACAAAATTAAAATTATGGAATGGCTGACTACTGTTATGGGCAATAGGCACGTGGGCCACAAGTGGCATTGGATAATTTGCCCAGGCCGCATAGGCCACCTATACTTGGGTGTGAATTTGGTCAATTTAGGCCTGAATTTGGGCAGCAAATTGGGGTGCCTTATGGACAAAGGTCGTGCAATAACATGCCGAATGCTACAATGGCAGGTGGTGAGTCGATTCCATGGCACATGAAACCACAAGCCTGGGTGTATTTAGGCTCCTATTCGTCATTGGGCTTCCCCGACTAGGTGATCTACATGCCTCTAATTACTCGACACATCTGGGTTTTACATTAACACTGCTCAAGTCAGTTCTAATGATGGTGGTAATGATTCTTATATTCCCATGCCTATCGGTACCACGTCCTGGTACCCTGATTCGGGTGCAAGTCATCATGTCTACCGGGATCCGACGATGTTTCCTGACACCACACCATACTCAGGTATGTCTTCTCTCTTAATGGGTAATGGCACCCCTACTTAGATTTCATCGATCGGTAATGGTACTTTACCCACTCTGTCTAGATTGCTACGTTTATCAAATGTATTGTGTATGCCAAGTATAGGAAAGAATCTCTTGTCAATATCTTAATTTGTTAATGATAATGAAGTGTTCTTTAAGTTTCATCCTACATATTGTGTTATCAAGGACATAAATACGGGGGAGATCCTGTTGAAGGGCCACATACGTAATGGGTTATATCACTTTCCAGTGCCTGCTGAAGCTCCGTTCACTGCTCACACAAAGGTTCAAAATAAGGATGTGGAATGTTCTGTGTTTGATCTGTGGCATAATTGTCTTGGCCACCCGTCTGTGTCTATTGTTAAGAGTATATTAGAAAAATGTAATATCAAATTTAATAAAGATTGTACTGGTCGTATCTGTACTGTGTGTCAAAAAGGAAGGTCACATAAGTTGCCTTTTTCTACGTCTACTACAGAATATCAACCGTTTGAATTGATTGTTTCTGATCTTTGGGGACCCGTGGTCATAGCCAATGAAAATAAATGGTACTACGTGTCGTTTATTGATGTATGCACTAGGTTTACATGGATCTATCTTCTAAGTCAAATGTCATAGGCATTCAAATGTTTCGTCCGCTTTCAGCAACTAATCAAGACCCAATTCGGCAAGCCCATCAAACAATTTCAGAGTGACTGGGGTGGAGAGTACCGAGCATTTACGTTTGTTCTGGCATCTCAAGGGATTGTTCATCGATAAACTTGTTCTTATACTTCCTAACAAAATGGAATTGCTGAATGCAAGCATCATCACATTGTGGAAATGGGCATCACTTTATTGGCTCAAGCAAATCTATCCATGGAATATTGGGGATACGCATTTTGTTGTGCGGTACATCTCATCAATCGTCTTCCAACTGTGTTCTACAAGGACATTCTCCTTTTGCAGCTCTGTATGGTCATGATCTTACCTATGATCATTTACGGGTGTTTGGCCGTTGTTATCTTTATTTACGTCCCTATGCAACACACAAGCTAGAGTTTAGGTGACAACCTTCCACATTTTTGGGTTACAGTACTCAACACAAAGGATGTCAATGTCTTCTTCCGAGTGGTAAGGTTGTTGTGTCAAGACATGTTGTTTTTGATGAAAATAAATTCTTATCATCTAACGATAAATCCGAAAGACAGGATATGGAATCTGGGGTGGCTGTCTCAATGACTATTCCTCTTGTTAGGAAAGTCTCTGCCTACCCAGTGGAACCCTTAACAGAGTCGTTAAATCTCTCTAGTTCGTCATTAGCTGGAAATTTATCATCTTCGTCTGGCTCGCTTCCGTCTTCACCTAGCTCACTTTTGACTGACCCTACTGGTATGCATGAACCTAGTCCTCCAACTATCGGTGATACTGTTGATTTAATCAAACTTACGGGAGATGTTCCAACCTCATCTCGTGGTCTGAACCACATAGAGTCTGAAGCCAACACTCATCTGATGGTGACTAGAGCTAAGGTAGGAATTTTCAAACCCAAAGTTATGGCCGTTGAAGCTATAGAACCGTCCACAATAGTGGAAGCATTCTCTTCCACTGAATGGCATGCTACAGCCCAGGTCGAGTTTGATGCTTTTATTCATAATTCTACCTGGGAGCTTGTTCCTCTTCCACCAAATCGCAAGGTCATCGGGTGCAAGTGGTTGTTCAAGATTAAGATAATCCTGATGGCACTATTGCTCGGTGAAAGGCCAAATTGGTAGCCAAAAGCTATTCTCAGGTTCCTTGTTGTGACTTCAAAGAAACATTTAGTTTGGTTGTCAAGCCTGCTATTATTCGTATTATTCTATCCATTGCCATGTCTAGAAGGTGGTCTCTTCGACAGGTCGATGTGAATAATACTTTTTTAAATAGGGAATTGGATATGGAAGTGTTTATGCAACAACCTTATGGTTATGTTCAGTCTGGTTCGACTGGCAAGCCGCTTGTGTGTCGCCTGAAGAAAGCTTTATATGGCCTCCGTCAGGCACCTCGTGCCTGGTTTGAAAAGCTAAAGTAGTTTTTTGTGTCTATTGGATTCATCGTTTTGAAGTCTGATGCGTCATTGTTTATTTGAATATAGTCTGACTCAATTCTTTATGTCTTGGTGTATGTCGATGACATTATTGTTACTGGGAGCCTGGCTACCATAATTGATCAGTTTGTTCGATTGCTTAATGGTGATTTCTCACTCAAGGATATGGGTTTTCTTCCCTATTTCCTTGGTATAGAAGTCAGTCGGAATACCTTAGGGTGTCTCTATTTGTGTTAGGAAAAATACATAGGTGATATTCTTGATCGAGCATCGATGACTTAATGCAAAAGTATCCACACACCGATGGTGAGCTCGTCCACAGTGTCCAAAAATGATGGTGAAATTTTAGCAGATCCAACTAAATATAGAAGCATTGCTGGTGCGCTTTAGTACGTGGTGCTTACTTGTCTTGACATTGCTTACGCTGTGAACTGGATATGTCAATTTATGCATAGCCCTACCAATGTTCACATGGCTGCACTGAAACGTATTTTGCAGTATCTATATGGTACCATTGATTTTGGAGTTGTTTTTCAGCCGTCCACTCATTTGTCGTTGAGTGCGTATGCCGACACCAACTGAGGGCTCGATTTTGATGATCGTCGATCAACTTCAGGGTACTGTGTTTATTTTGGATCTACCCCTATTTCTTGGGTGTCTAAGAAACAACAGGTGGTTGCTCGGTCTACGGCTGAGGCGGAATACCGAAGCCTTACCGTCGCCACTAGTGAAGTTACCTGGGTCTTTTCGTTACTTCAAGAATTACAGGTCAAGTCAGATGATACTCCTACTATTTGGTGTGATAGTTTGATGTAGTAGCTATCGCAACTAACCCTATTTTACATTCTAAGTTCAAGCACGTTGAGTCTGGATCTTTTTGTTCGAGAAAAGTAGCAGATGGGTCTCATTATGGTAGGCGAGGTTCCACTGTGACCAAGTCACGATATCCTTATCAAGCCTCTATCGGCAGTGTTTTTTGCGTTTTCATACTCTTCTTCGAGTCTTACCCACAGAGAAGCTGGGTGAATGTTAAGGCTCATATAGCTAGTAAGTTGTTATTTAGTTGAAGAAGTCAGTAAGTTGTTGATCAGTTTGAAGTTGTTATTCAAAGCTTATATAAAGCCCAAAAAAGGAGAGAAATACAGAAATGAAATTTAAGAATTAAACAGATTTCATTTTCCAGTTATAGTATCTCTCTATTCTTTCATCTACAAAATCAATTTGAGCGTAAACCTTACCTAGTTCCTAACAGTGCAGGAAAGGGATGACACCATTGTGTCAGATTCTGAATCGGCAGCGAGGACAAGGCCGGAAAAGGCTTTAGAAGAGAGACAAAATCTGGAGGATGAAGTAATTAATGTAATCATCCTTGAGAAAACAAACGTCAACGTTGGGTGTTAGAGTTCTGTAGAAAATGTTTTAAAATGGAAGAGGAACAATTGAGTGGTTATAGGGCTGGTATTAGTTTGGGAGAGAAAGACAAAAACTGTTGTAACATCCGGGCTTTGAAAGATATCAGCAATATGGGCTTTCAAGTAGCTGAATTAGGCCCAGTTAATCAAGTTGGGGTTCAAGAAGGACAAATGGATGATGAAGTGGCAGTCGACTTGGAGAATGTAACGGGCAAGGAACGCGTGGAAAGTTAGAAAAAAAATGGGATTTAGCATTAGAGGCGATGAGCGAGAAGTTGTCGATTAAATTATGAGGTTAGAAGGCCTATAGAACCGTGTGATAGGGGGAAATGTGGGTCGCGACCTTGACCCAAGAAGGTTAGTACTTGTAAGTTTTGTGGTTTTCTTTTGTTGTTTCGGTGATTCTCTCTTGGTGGTGGAAAAATGAGGATTTTGTCTTGAAATATAAAGGGTATGACTTTGGAGGCTAAGCTAGACTATGTTAGAAGAGTGATCTGCAAAGCTAAAGCGAATATGTGCTGTATTCAAGAATCAAAATTAAACTCGATTACTGTCGACATATTTAGGAAGGTTTGGGGTGATGATAATCTTGAATTTAGATTTTCGATAGCAGAGCGGTCTTCTGAAGGTGTTATAAGAATATAGGATAAGAGTACTTTTCAAATAGGTAATTATTTCATTTATAAGAGATTTGTATTAGTGGAAGGTAAATGGATTGCTAAGGAAATGAAAGCATTCTTGATTGATGTTATGCACCCAATGGGGTTTCGGATAAAAAACCACTATGGAGGGATATTCTAGAATTAAAGAATTCACTTGATAGTCCATGGATCATTGGAGGCAACTTTAATGGATTTAGTGAAGTTCAGTGGGACAATATTTTCTCTAGGCCGTTATTGGATTTGGAAAAAAGTATATTGAGCAGATTGAAATCATTGGTTGGGAACTTGGTGCTAGATCCTGTAGTGGAGGATCGTCTAATGTGGATTGATGAAAAAAAAAAAGAGGGCAGTTTTGTAATCATTATTTTTCCAAGAGATTATGGAATTGAAGGTTCTAGAGTTTGCAATTTCTTGTGGATGATGGCGATTGAGTGAATCCCAAATACGAATTTTCTGACCTAAGGGGGCGTGCGATTGGATCTTTCAAAATATGATTGTCCGTGGTGTGACAGGGTGACGGGGAGCGTAAATTAGCGTTTCTTTCAATGCAAATTTGTTAATGGTTTTAGGTGCAAGATTTTCCATTGCTGGGGTTTTCAATGGAAACCTGTTAGGAGTTTTGATGATTTCTTTTCGCTATGTTGTAATGTGAATTTGATAGGACTCCATAAAAGCTTATGGCTGATATCGATTTCGACGTAAGGATAAACTGTTTCACGGAACATTGATGACTGTTGATACACTGTTGTTCCATTCTAAAATGAGATCTTTGATAGAGGCAAGGGTGGCTTATGATGTCCGTTAATTTTTGGAAGGATATTGGTGGTTTTGGCTTATGAAATTTAGTTCATTGAGAAGCATAGTCAACAAGAACATTATTCTGTGGAAACCACCTTCCCCTGGGTGGATGAAGTTCAATGTCGCAGGTGTCATAATGGAGGATGAAGCGGAGATGTTTATGAGTATGGGTTGGCATGAGAAAGTTCCTCTAGTTATTGAATCTAGCTCGAGTGTTGTTCTGGAGTGGTTGTTAGATAGGAGCTATAGACCGTTGATGCTGCGGAATCTCATTGGAATCGGTTGTGATATTAATCTGTTGTTGCGTGCTCAATCCGCAATTATTCAATGACAATGTAATATTATGGCTAATGCTCCGACCAAAGCAGGTATAAGGAGACCTTCGCTATTTAAAGCCTGGTGGTGATTATTGTGATTGTTTGAGTTGTTATTGGCTGCTTCAAGTCGAGTTGTTCTTCATAATGTAAGACTACTATGGATGTTTTGTAATCTTGTCGTCTTTGAAAGAGGTTGGATTTCTCCAACATCTTTCTATATTTGTTGTCTTTTGTTGACTAAGCAAATATATATATATATATATATATATATATATATATATATATACATTACGGATGAAGATAAAAAAAATTTGGGGGTTAGAATTAAATTGTATATCTTTACAATAGTAAAAATAAAATTTTATCATTTTAATAATTTATATATTGATAATTTTAAACAATTAAATTAAATTTTTATCATTTTAGGCACTAAAGTATAATTTTATCATTATTAATTTAAAATTATATAAATTATAAAGGATATTTTTCCATTTTCAAGAGGTGAAAGCCCTACCAGCCTCTTAGCTTCACCTCCGTATTATATTTTATAACTTAAATTTCTAATTTGTTTACACTATGAAAATTTGATAGGTGACAAAAAAAGTATTTGTGGAAAGGAAAATTGCATTTCGCCTTTTTAATATAAATTTTAATGATATTCATGAGTTATATTTTCACAATAAATCTTTTTAATTTATTTATATTTAATGATTCAATTTATAATTTTACGTAGTTACTATAAAATTTTAAAACAGTGTACATAAAGTGAATTATTAACATGCAAAAGTATATATAAATTTATAATACCCTAAGTAAAAATTGTATGAACATGAACCTATTAAAAAATGGTTAGATGTAATAGCCAACCGAATAGTGAATGGTTTAGCAACCTCCACTTATCAACGGTTCATTGAGTTTTTTTATTTATTTATTTTATGATTTTTATATAATATCTAAAATTATTCATAATTTCTCTCAAAACTTAAAAATGAAGATAAATATACTTTAATGTGTTCGAGTTCACGTCCTTCCGTATTGATAGCAATACCGATACTGAATTAAGGCTTTGTCAAACTTTCATGATTTTTTTTAGATTTAAAAGTTTAGAAGTTGATGTAGAAAATTAATTTAAAAAATTTAAAAGGATGAACTCTGTTATGAGGATAAAATTTTGAGAAGAGATGAACATCTACTGACAACAACGACTCATTTTTTTTCTCAGCCAAAGTAATTTTTTTTTTTTTAAATCCCAGAAAGGGAGGACTAACCAAAAGGTTAGAGATAAAGAAAATACACCATGCTTAAAGACAATATCAGTACAACTACAGTCACCTACAAAACACACACGAACACAAAATAGCATATGGAAGCATTTACAACCCCTCAAAAAACAACATCCAACACCCTCATACGAAAACATTAACAACACAAGGAACCTAAAGCATCACTCAAATAAAACCTTAATGATCACTAACATCAATGGCGAAGCCAGGGGGCTGGCATGGGCCACGACCCCCTAAAAGGTAAAATTTCTATTAAGACCCTTAAAATATTTTAAAAAATTTAAATTAGTAAATGTAAAATTACACTTTGGCCCCCCTTAAAATTATAAAAATTTGATTTAATCCTTTACAAATTAGAATGATATAAACTATAAAAAATTAAAATTTCATCCGAGCCCCCCTAAAAAGTTGTCCTGGCTTCGGTCCTGACTAACATCAACAAAAAATTACATAAAGAACCAGTTCAAGAGCATTACTTCTTTGTAAAAATCAACGAAAATCGCCCTTTCAAAGTGTTGAATAATGTGATGTCATCAATGTTATATTTTATCAAAGTGATTAAATGGATGAATCTAGGGAGACTAGTAGTCATTTGATTAACATGCATGGATATACTTATCTAAGATGCATGTATGTATTAGAGTCACATTAATTACTAGATGCATGAATAAAAACTAATAGTCACTTGCAACAACCATATAAAGGGTTTGTATGTGATGAAACCAAGGTAGAAGAAGAATGGAAAGAGATGTCCTCCAACATTTTCCAAAAACTATCATGTGATACCAAGGTCTCAATCTAATTTAAACCATAACTACCCAGTACACATTATCATAACCAAATTGCCGAAACACCATTAACGAAGAATAACTAATCAGTCTCCAAATATTAGTTAATGGAACGCAAAAATGGTTCCCACATCTGATTAAAATTGAACTCCTGAGCATTTATAGGCCTCTCCAATCTACATCTAAGTGAGTTAAAGTACTAAAGAATCAAACTCATTCATCTATAGGCTTGAAACTGAGCTAGGAACTTCTTTAGAATTTAGATAATGAGCACATCGAAGGTACGTGGACTTTCTAAAAGTACTTATATTACACCCAAAATGAAATCTCATCCGTACATTCAAAAGTTGGATACATCTCAAGAAACGCCCTCACCTCTCCGCCGTAATGTAATGAAGAGACATGATAGTTTTAGCTAAAAGAGCGGTGTTAGATTCATCCCACCTTCTTTCTTGTAAAGGAAATCCTTGAGCCACATACAAGCATGCATGCCCCAATACCTTTGAAAAGACTAGCAATCCTATTATAAATTTAAGAAAAGAAGAGGATGAATTTTGTATGTCTATTGTTGTACAAGTGCTAGGTATTTATACTAGTACCTAGGAACTATACATGAAAACTAACTAGAAAAAAAATCTAGATTATAGCCTAATTTGCATGCTAGAATAAGATTTACATGCTAGAATCAGATTAATACAGATTTACATTAAAATTCCCCCTCAAACTCAAGGTGGTGTTGTGGACCGTAGCTTGAGTTTGGAAACTAAGTCTTGAAATTTGGTTGGAAGATGCATCTTTTTGAAAATGTTTTCAATATGAGCTGATGAGGAGACAAAATTAAGGCGTAGAGTGCCCTGAGTAACATGATGTCGTACAAAATGACAATAAATATCTATGTGTTTTGTACGCTTGTGAAACACATCATTATAAGCGATTTAAATTGCACTATGATTATCACAATGTAGGACACTAGTAGTAAGAGACGAGAATCTCATATCTTCAATTAGTCGGCCTAGCCAAAATAACTTCGAAGTGGAATCTACAAGAGCATGATATTTGGATTCGGTGCTACAACGAGCAACAACAATATATTTCTTACTTTACCAAGAAACGGGGGAATCACCTAGACAAAAACAATAACCAGTGGTTGAACGTCAATGTATAGGATTTCTTGCCCAATCAGTATTAGAATATCCAGCGAGGACCAAAGAGTAAGTAGAGAAATGAAGACCACAAAAAAAGTGTACCTTTTACATATTGAAGAATACGAAAAACTACTAAAATGAGATGATCTAGGAGATGTCAAGAAATGACTAACTATATGAACTGATGAGCGATATTAGGTCGAGTCACTATATGGTAGACTAGGTCATCGACAAGTTATCAAGACAAAGTAGGTAAGAAAGAGAAGTATCATCTAAAGGAGTAAGTTTAACATTTGGTTCCAAGAGAGTGAGAATAGTCTTATTGTCAGAATATTGGCACGAGAAAGAAATCGAAAGCATATTTTGCCTAAGAAAGATAGTAGCCATCAACAATGAGAAAACCTCAAGACCCAATAAATAACCGAGAGACCGTGATCCTTCATCTCAAAATGTTGACTAAGATACTATTGTTGTTTAATAATATCGTTTGTGTCATCCCTTGTGATAATATATCACCCACCAATTTTGTTAAATTTGATTAATGATGATTAATTAGTTTAATTATGATTTATTATATAATAACCTAAGTTTAAAGAGTAAAACAAAAGATAGGCATCTTTTATTCTTTCTTCTCCACCGTCCCGAACATGAAAAAACCTAAAAGCCATTGTTAGATTCCAAACCATTCGACCCTTCAAAATTGATTGAGAATTGAATCAATCAAGATAATCAAGGAAAAGGCAAAATAGTGGATTAGTCCTTGACGCCTTGTTTGCTTGTTGTTTTCCCGAAAAGTTCATATGGAACTTACTATTTTATTATAATGTATAATAGTTTAGGTTGAATGTAATTTTGGTGATTTTGGCATCTAAAGGACTAAATCGTAAAGTATGAATGAGATGGTTTTTACAAATAGATATGACGTACTGAATGGAAATGAAATGCATATATGGATGATATGTAAATGATGGCATTACAAGGATTGAAATGAATTGAAAATTGTAATATTGCCTGTGTGAACTTAGTAAACGATTAGGATATGAAGACATGCCATTAGGGTTCCAATAAGGAAAATGAGTGTTTGATCAATGATTAACACGATGGCTTGAGATCCAACATTTGTTGCGGATTCTCCAAGTTAGTGTTAGCAAAGATAGTACTAAGATAGTGTTAGAAACTCTGATATGAAGCTAGTCACATGTAAGCAAATCAATCCCCTATATTCGAGTTCAATTTACCCTAGTTCTCCAGGCGAAAGACAAAAATGAAAATGGTATTAAATGAAAACAAAATGGTCGAAATGAATATATATATGAATGAATTTGTATATATGTTACATGTTGAATATGATTTAGTTGATATATGTTATATGATGGAATGTTATATAACTATATGAATGTGCTATAAGCTCATGACATGTAATTGAACTAACATATTTGATGTATTCGTTGAATGTACCTAAAATATAAGATGCCAAAGGATTTCCATATGTGGACCATAATGTACCTAAAAATCATATCTTTTAATATTACATACCATATCTTCTAAGATTGCATATCATATCTAAGATTGCATACCATAACTTCTACGATTGCATATCATATCTAAGAATATTTGCATATCATATCTAAGATTGCATATCCTTGAAGATTGTACTTCCATATACGTCAAGCTTGTAGATAGACCTTCAATCTTTTTAAGTAATGGGCCATTCTGATTGGGCCAAGTGATATATTTTGGACTGGACTTGGACTTTATTTTATTATTTTGGGTTTATTATTTTTTGTATGGGCCCGGGCTAAATTGGCCTATTACATCATATATTATATTATATTATAAATTAAAATTTTTAAAGTTTTTAATGTTTTCATTGTAACAGCCCAATTACGACCCTAATAGGAACGGTGGTTTCGGGACCATGAATCCGAATTAGAAAAATATTTTATTTATTTATTTGATGTCTATGTTAAGTGTTTGTGCATGAGTGAAAATATCGAGGATAATTTAAATGTTTGGATGTTTAATTTAATAAAAGGATTAAATTGCTAAAGCGACAAAAGTAGTAAGCATGAAATTGAAGGGTTTAATTGTAGTATTGTTGAAAGGAAGGGCTTGCATGTCAATTTGCCCTAAAATAAGTATAGTGGACGGCAAGCATGATGAAAAGCACTAATGCTTGTTTATTTTATTATTATGTTAAGTTAGTGAGGTAATATTTTATTATATATATATAGAAGTTTTATTGCCGAATGAGACATGGTATTTAATTGTGTTGGCTGATCGATATGTATCAAGTACATATAATTGGTTATTAGATATTTTGATTTGTGGAATTGAGTATATTGGTAGGTAAATTGCGAAAGTAACATAGTATGGAAATTCATTAGTTATATATATATATATATATATGATTTAGAAAGGAGCTAAATGTGAATATGTAATGAGATGGATGTTTGTACCTAATGTATGATTAATAATACATATTTGTGTATATGCGTTTGGGTTATGCGAATGTGAAAGTATGACCTATGGAAATTGGATTGTTGTTATTGGGTAAATATATATATATATATATATATATATATATAAATATATATGATTTAGAAAGGAGCTAAATGTGAATATGTAATGAGATGGATGTTTGTACCTAATGTATGATTAATAATACATATTTGTGTATATGCATTTGGGTTATGCCGAATGTGAAAGTATGACCTATGGAAATTGGATTGTTGTTATTGGGTAAATATATATATATATATGATTTAGAAAGGAGTTAAATAAGAAGATTTAATGAAACGGGAAGTTTTTGTTTTTTGTGTTTATGGTTTGGGCTATTTTGGTAATTTTTTGTTGTGAAAATTATTTTAAGCCCGGGATTGGACAAAAGTTTTTAAAAATTGAACAAATAGGAAAACCTTGGGGTAATTTTTCCTTTGCTGGGTTTTTTGTGCTTTTTTAAGTTTGCTTATCTTCTGTTAAATTTTTCTTTTTTTTTTTTTCGGATTCCGGGTTGGAAGTAAAGGGATCCATCACCTATTAGTTTTTGTTTAAATAAATCAAATTTGGTTAGGGCATGATAACAGTTTTAGGGGGAAATTAAAATTTTAATCAAAATGGCTTGTTTGATGAAGGTTGCATTCTTTTTTATGTTAAAAGAAAGTTTTTGGAAAATTTTGGGAAAATTTGTTTTGCAAAAATAATTTTTGGAAAAAGGGTTTTGAAAAAAAAATTTAAAATTGGGAAAATGGTTGGGAAGAGTTGCCTCGACCCGCCCCCAAATTTTGAAAGGGTTTACATTTGATTTATCGGTATGGTTTATTTGCCTAAACATCCTGGTTAAAAGCCTATTTCCCCTCGTGGGAACCCCTAAAAATTTTTTGAAATTATTTTTTCAGTAATTTTGATGTCTAATTGTCCAATGTTTGAAGGAAATTGGTTGATTGTTAAAACTCAAAGGTTGGCCAAAGATAAATTTTGATTTATAAATGTTTTTATAGAGCCTTATTATTAATGGTTGTGATTGTATTTGAAATTTTTACAAATTAAGTTTGATTGGGATAGAATTAACTAAAATAAAGGTGATTAAAAGAAATTTTTTAAAATTTACAAGTGAAATTAATAAGAATTACTATTTTAAGGGTGATGAATTTAAGAAATTTACTTTATTTCCACCCCTTATTGTAAAGTTACCTAAACTTAAAGGGTTGAATAAGCTCAAGAGTGGGAATTCTAAGCCAATTCGAAAGATTAATAATGTGGAAAAAATAAAAAGAACTTGGTAGTTCGAATTATTAATTTTAATTGGTAAAGAAAATTACTCCATAAATGCTTATTTTTAAAAAAATATTGTTGAAGTTTTAATTGATTTCTAGTAAGGAAAAAAATTTAAGTTTGAGCTTGAAATAATTTTGTTATTAGGCAGGGTGGTTTAAGTTGGGAAATTATTATGATTTTTAAATGGTTTTTTATTCTAAAAGTTAATTTTAATTTCGTAAAAACTTATATGCATTGGCTAAACTTTTGTAAAGAAATTTTTTTTGGGTTTAATTTTCAATTGGTTGGTTAAAATTTAGATTCGGTTTTTAGCTATTATTATTTAAAGAGTTTCATTTGGGAAAATGTTATAAATTGTGCTTCAACCTTGTTGTTAAATCTATTTATTTTTTCCATTTGGGCCCAAAATGAATTTTTTATTTCCGGGTTTCCATTTGAAATTGTTTCATTTGATATTGATAAATATTTTGGATTTTCTTTTAACGGAAGAAAAATTTCGAAAAACCGTTTTTGGTTAAATCAAGCTTTTGATTAAAATGGGGTTATTCTCAATTTTTTAAAACAAATTTAAAAAATGTTGTTTGAAATAAAAACTTGATTTTGAGTTTTGAACTTTTGTTATCCGTAATCCCATTTAAAATGTTTTAAATTAAAGAGTTCAATTGTTGAAGTTTTTTTGGGCATATCCCGAAAATTGTTTAGCCAAATTAACGAAGATTTAAAATATTTGTGTCTGAAGGGTTAAATAAAATGGGGGATATCCTGTTCCTTTGGTTAAATTTTAAAAGACCTAGCTTATATTGTAATCCGGAAAGGTAATTTTTATGTTTAAAAAAAAATTTTTTTGTAATAAGGTAGGCTATGATGTATTTCAATAATGTTGTTAAAATAAACCTTTTTATTCAACTTGGTCTCAAAATTTTTTTTTATCGCTTGTTTGGGTTGTTTTTTTCAATCTTAAAATTTGTTTAGGTTGAAACCTATTACTGAAAATTTTTGAATGAAACCTTTGATTTCTTTTTTGGGAGTTTGATTAAAAAATTTTTGGGGTTTTCGAATTTCTTTTTTCCAAACCTTAAAACCAAAAGTAAAAAGCCGAAAGTCCCTTTTATTATTTTGAAACCTAAATGAAAGGGAAGGTCACTAATTTTGATTTGGTTTTTGTAACCCGAAAGAAAAGTTTGATTTTGTTGATTATTGGTTTCTTTTTTGTTTTAATTTTTTATCCTTTTTTTTTTTTTTTAAATTGGATTTTGGTGTTTTTATTGATTTAAATAAAGGGGTTTAAGGGATTGGAAAAATTGCATGAGCTTTATTAAATTAATTTCAAAAACCTTTATGTAAATGGTCACCTAAAGGTCTTGAAGGAGGATTGTTGAAAGTTGCATTGATTGAAAGGGTAAGGACTACCTTGATTGTTTTATCTAAAAGGTCCATTAATTTTGGGATAAAATGATATAATTGTATGTCTTGTGAGTTAAAAATACAAATATAATAATGTTATATTATATTTAATTTGTATGGTGGAATAAAACATATAATAAAATAAAGAAAGGGTGAGTGGCTTTGTCTTTATCATCACTTTCTTTCTCTTGCCGAAACCACAAAGAAGAAAAGAAAATTTTGCTTCCAAATTTCGGTCACTTGGATGCTTAATTAAGGTAGCCATTTAGTTTATATTGAAATAATTTTTGTATTTTTGAGCATGTTGATTTGAGCTTTAACTAGCCCATGTGGTAATTTAAAGTTTGGTTGAATTTTTCATGAGATACCATTGAAGGAAGATTTATGTTCTTGATGATTAATGGTAAAATATTGATGATAGGAGATAGAGTAGTGATTTTTGTTCTTGAACTTCAAGTAAAATTGAGTAGATTAGCATTTAAATGTTAAAGAAATTTCTTGAAGGATTAAAATGTTAATTAAGTAGTTTTAATGGATTCAAATAAGCTAGAAGGATATTCGGCCATGATGAAATGAGCTCAAATCTCATGTAAATAGTGTTTTATGCTTGAAGGACTAAATTGTAAAGACTGTAAAAGTTAGGGGTAAATTCATAAAGTTGCTAAATTATTGTGTTATGGATCAAATTGAATGATTATAAATTTATTGAGTTTAAATTTGAAATATTTAGATCAAGAGCCAAAGGGAATTGGTTTGGATTGGGGAAAAACAAAATTTATCGAATAGCTGGGAAGCGTAATTAAAGTCAATTTACGAGGTAAGATTTTAAGCAATTGGGTTGAATAAAAGTTTATTTATATGTTAAGTTGATGTCATTATGTTTAATTCCCTAATGCCGAAAGTGACAAGGAATTTAATTAGTGATAACCGAATGTGTGAATTGAATTTATATATATGTACTAATTGATAATTATATGTGGAAAAGAATTGAGAAAGATGTATGTATTTGAGTAAGTGATATATATATATACAAGTTTTATTGCGAATGAGACATGGTATTTAATTGTGTTGGCTGATCGATATGTATCAAGTATATATAATTGGTTATTAGATATTTTGATTTGTGGAATTGAGTATATTGGTAGGTAAATTGCGAAAGTAACATAGTATGGAAATTCATTAGTTTTATATATATATATATATATATGATTTAGAAAGGAGCTAAATGTGAATATGTAATGAGATGGATGTTTGTACCTAATGTATGATTAATAATACATATTTGTGTATATGCATTTGGGTTATGCGAATGTGAAAGTATGACCTATGGAAATTGGATTGTTGTTATTGGGTAAATATATATATATATATATATATGATTTAGAAAGGAGCTAAATGTGAATATGTAATGAGATGGATGTTTGTACCTAATGTATGATTAATAATACATATTTGTGTATATGCATTTGGGTTATCCGAATGTGAAAGTATGACCTATGGAAATTGGATTGTTGTTATTGGGTAAATATATATATATATATATATGATTTAGAAAGGAGTTAAATGTGAATATGTGATGAGATGGATGTTTGTACCTAATGTATGATTAATAATACATATTTGTGTATATGCATTTGGGTTATGCTTAATGTGAAAGTATGACCTATGGAAATTGGATTGTTGTTATTGGGTAAATATATATATATATATATATACATGAGTATGAAATTGATATGTTTGGATTGGAAAAATAATTATGGGTTGATTAGTAATTAATTGTGGAATATGAAGTGAGCAATGGTAGTGATTGAATAAACAACTACGTTTAGCTAAATGTGGCTCTAAGTGAGCGACACGTTACGGAAAATGACACCGTGTTAATGCGAAAAGGCTAAATGCGGCTCTATGTGAGCGATACGTTACGGAAGTGGCACACGTGCGGACATGCTAAGTAATCGGCTCTAAGTGAGCGACACATTACGTAAAATGGCACTGTGTGTACGAAAAATGCTAGGTAACGGCTCTATGTGAGCGATACGTTACGGGAAGTGGCATTGTGTGTGCGGACATGTTAAGTAACGGCTCTAAGTGAGCGACACGTTACGGGAAATGGCACTCTGTGTGCGGAAAATGCTAAGTAACGGCTCTATGTGAGCGATACGTTATGGGAAGTGGCACTGTGTGTGCGGAAAATGCTAAGTAACGGCTCTATGTGAGCGATACGTTACGGGAAGTGGCACTGTGTGTGCGGGCATGTTAAGTAACGACTCTATGTGAGCGAAACGTTACGTGTTTGTACTACGTGTGCGGGTTTTCAGATTTTCCTAAAGACGGAAACAATTAGTGGAGGTAAACGGAAGTGTCAGGTATTTATGTTATATGATAGTTCACTTTCAATGTAAATCGGGTAAGTTATTTTGTGTGGAAATTCAATATGTGATTTATACGGGTTTGAAGTGCAAGTATAAGTTTGGTAAGTAAAATATATATATGTATGTGAAACCTATTATCGAAGGTTTGGAAGTTGGCCTTTGGGATATGAGACGAGAAAGATTTGAAAAATGATATGAACTACGATCATGGTTATAAACCTTGGTTGTGAGTATATTATTCGACTTTGCAAGTGTAGTGTTATAGTGCATTATTGTTGTGAAGTTTGCTTATAACTTACTAAGCTTTCAAGCTTACTTTGCGTATTTTCTTTTGATTATAGAGTTTCGAGACTTGCTCGGGTTGGAAGTCGAAGGAGATCTCATCACACTATCTAGTTTTTGCTTCGGTAAATAAATGCTTGAAGATTTGGTTATGTGGCATGTATAGACTAGTTATGATATGGTTGGTTTTGAAATTATATATATAGCCATGCGAAAATGGCTTGATTATGATGTTAATGGTTGCGTATTCGGTTTTGTTATGTTAAATTTAGAAGTATGTTTTATGGTAAATATGTTTGTAATGTGATTATTTGATTTTGCAATGAAATAATTTTTGGTTAGCAGTAGTGACGTGATTTTGAAAAAAAAATAATAATAATAATAAAAATATAGGAGAAATGGAATTAGTAGGTAAGTTTAGTAATGCCTCGAGCTCGACTCCGGCGACGGTCTCGGGTAAAGGGTGTTACAAATATTTTATTCATGAATGTTAGTAAATTAGAAAAAGAAAATTTTATTATTATTTTTGTTTCTATTCATCTTCTTCTTCACAAAGACACAAAGAAAAAAAAAGGAAGTTGAGTCTCCATTTTGGGTTTTGCATGCTACAATAAGGTTAGCATTTGATTTTTATTTTGAAAGTCTTTGCATTGTTGAGTTCATTTTCATGAGTATTAATGAAACCATGTTAAATTTTTGAGTTTTAAACAAGTCATAGATTCGGTCATGATGAATAAACTTTGAATGGTTATGCTTGAGGAGTAAATATTAAATATGTGTTTGAAGTTTGAATGAGATGGAGTATGATGGCTTAAAATTATGAAAGTAAATAGTTGAGGACTCTTAGAATTTCATGAAATTCTTGTGTTTATGCTTGGGGTTAATTTACAAGAAAGTTAAATTAGAGGAGTAAATTGCAAAATGTTGAGTTATATGCTATGAATTATTTTTTTAGTTATAAGGAAATTTTTAACTTGAGGAGTATTCGCCTTTAGATTTAGGATGTATAAAATGTTTATATTATTTAGGTATGTTTGAATGCATGGAAAGAACTAGTATGAAATTGTAAAAGGTTCAAATTATGAATAATAGATTGGAAGAATGGTGTAATAAAATGTCACAAATGGCAATGAATGAAATTTATTTGAATAGGCTCTTTTAAATTTGGTTTTAGATCAAGGAAGAAAAGATTTGGAAAAAGAACGGGGGAAAGCCAAACTAGACGAGTAGCCAAGAAGCTTAATTGGTCAAGTATCGAGGTAAGTTTTAAGCAATTGTATTAAATGGAATTACATTTCATATGATGTCTAAGATTAGGGGTGATAAATATTTTGAAACACTAAGTCTTCGAATGTGTATTTACATTTAGTATAAGCTAGCTCAATGTGGGGTTGCTTGGAGATATGAAATTTAAAGTAATAAGTGCATATCTAATTGTTGTGACGTATGAAATTAGGTGGAGTATTAAATTTTGATATGAATGTATAATTCAATTGAAGCTAGTTACTTGATATTATGATAGCTGAATGTGAAATTTTATTTGAGCATGAGATTATAATATTATACTAGTGTGAATATGTGTGTATGTAATGGTATGGATCGGATCATGGATGTATAAATGATTTATATATATGTAAAGTATGCATATTGAATGAATAATGAGTTGTGAGAAACACAAGTTGCGAAACGGTTTGAGGCGCATTATACATGCAAACTTTTAAGTAACGGCTCTGTGTGAGCGATACGTTACAATAGATGTGAAGTAACGACTTTGTGTGAGCGATACGTTACAATAGATGTGAAGTAATGGCTCTGTGTGAGTGATACGTTACTAAGTTCTATTAATAAGTGGGTAAGTTTAAGGTTCGTTAAATATCTTGCTAATGTTAAAGATATTATGTACTTAGAAATTATACTGGGGTATTATCACTTGTGAGACAAGAATGGTTAATTCGGATGGGTAAGAAAATTTGAGGTAAGGATATTATACTTATTGATTTGAGATGGTAAATTTAAGGTATGGATATTATACCTATTTATTTGAGATTTTGGTAGTTTAAATTGTAAGTAGGGAATTTGGTAAGTACATTACTAGTATGTTAGTAAATTACTTTTATGCAAGTATGGTATAGGTCAGTTATTATAAATGGATGATAAGGATATAATTTCATCTCTAAATGGTTGTGATGATTGGTATGGTTTCTATTAAGAGATTAGGGTTCGAAAATTTGAATGAAAATGTGTTTATGTTCTTAATGAATATTAATTGCATAAACTTACTAAGCTATGATAGCTTACTTGGTTTGTTCTATGCATTGTTCATTAGATTTTGAAGTTGAAGCTCAAGCTCGGGGATCAACGTCGAAGTCCATCACATTATCACCTCTTTTGGTATTTTGCTATTTTGAATCCAAAGTCCATGGCATGTATAGGCTAAATGATGTATGGAAATGTTTTAGTTTAAATGGACCGAATGTAAATATGTAAATAGGCCATATGAAAATGGTTGTTTTGCTATGTTAATTTGATTTAGTTGTGAGTAAAATAATACAAATGTTATGCTTGAAATGTATGTTATTAGAAGTGTCAATTATATAAAAAAAAATGTTATAAGCTTCAATGGAATATTAGTTATAGAATTGCATTGAAATAATAACTGACATAAGCCTATTCGGCCTTCACATTTGAATCATCAAAATGGTTGATGATTTGTTAGAAATTACTCATGAAATCATTCATGATATTTTGTATGCATTAAATTTTGAATGGGATTGAGATGCTTGTTAAAATAAAATGGCATGAAATTGTTTGTAGTTATTTACAAAGGTTTATATAGATTCGTGTTCAGTCTTGTAACACCTCAAACTCGAACCCGGCAAATGATACAGGTTAGGGGTGTTACATTTTAATTGGTATCAGAGCTACGGTTTAGTCGGTTCTTGGACTAACGTAAGCGTAAGGGTCTAGCTATACATGCCATGTTTTGTGATAAGATAATGTGATGACTTGACGCTAATTGTAATTGTTTTTCTTATAGTAATGGATCCGGATCCCGAGCAAGCATTAGCTGATGATGTCGAGAGTGTGGCACCTGTTCCCGGGCAAGGGATCGCGTCAGAAGAATCTCGACCTGCTGCGAGTGGCCCTGATGAGAGGGTAAAGCATGCCTTCCATAATATGATGAACGATTGGTTCAGTCATTACTTACGAACCACTCCTTTGTTCAACCACCTCAAGATCCGAATATACCCCCAAGAACACCTGTGGTACCTCCAGTTACTAATCTTGATAGAGTAACAAAACCTCCAGTTGACCGTATTAGGAAACACGAAGATCAGGAATTTAGAGCCGAGGATGACGACGATGCGGAGAGAGCTAAATTTTGGCTCGATAACACCATTCGTGTATTCATTTAACCGCCCCGCACTTCGATGAATGTTTGAAGTGTGCTATATCCTTGTTACGAGATTCTGCCTACTACTGGTGGAATACGATCGTGTCAGTTGTCCCGAAAGAAAGGGTTAGTTGGGACTTCTTTCAAGTAGAATTCCGTAAAAAGTATATAAGCCAGCGCTTTATTGATTCTAAGTGAAAGGTATTCCTTGAACTCAAATAGGGCTGTATGAATGTGTCTGAATACGAGCGCAAGTTTGTGCGACTTAGTCGCTATGCTCGCGAGTGCGTTTCGTCAGAAGCTGCTATGTGCCCGAGATTCGAGGATGGTTTAAATGAAGATATAAAGCTTCTGGTTGGTATTTTGGGAATTGATGAGTTCGTTGTGCTAGTTGAGCGAGCTTGTAAAGCTGAAGAATTAGGAAAGGAAAAATAAAAAGTTGAGTTTGAATCTAAAGACGCTCGAAAGAGGTCCGCAGGCAAATTTCCACAGATGTCTATGAAGAAGTTTAAGAATGACGGTGGTCGATTCAAGCCCAACACCGGGATTTCTATACGTGAACGGTCGCCAGTGAGTTCTCAGGCTACATCAGTTGCAAGTGTGGATAATGAGAAATGGAGCAAACCAGAGTGTCAGCAGTGTGGCAGATGACATCATGGAGAGTGTTGGGGTAAATCTATTTCTCGCACGTTTTATCAGTGTGGCTCACAAGATCACTTCGTTCGAGATTGCCCGGAGATCGCTGGAAGGGGTACTGTTCAGAATGTAAGACCGAGAGGTGCTACGGCTCGAGGCAGATCATCTCATTTTGGGGGAGGTAGGAGTGGTGCACAAAGGGGGGCTTGATCGCTTGTTCGATCGGATGCTCGTGTACCGACGTAGCTTACACCATCCGTGCTAGAGAGGAGGCTTCATCCCGATGTCATTCTGGTATTTTACTCTTTTGGTATTATTATAACTGCCTTGATTGATCCCGGTTTGACTCACTCGTATATGTGTGAAGCATTAGTATCTAGTAAGACTTTATCGGTTAAGTCAACTGATGTTGTGATACGGGTTTCAAACCCTCTGGGTCGATGTGTGTTAGTCGATAAGGTGTGTAAAAACTGTCCATTGATGATTCAGGATACGTGTTTCCCGGCTAACCTGATGCTACTACCGTTCGACAAGTTTGATATTATTCTTGGTATGGATTGGCTTACAATGTATGATGCAGTAGTAAATTGCAGACGAAAGACTATTGACTTGAGATGCCAAAATGACGAGATAATCTGAATTGAATCTACAGATTTAAACGGACTACCGATGGTGATATCGGCGATGTTGGCCCGGCAGTATTTAAGGAAGGGTTGTGAAGCCTATCTTGCGTACGTGATTGATGAGAAGGTAACTGAGAAAGAAATTGATTCGGTACGAGTTGTTAATGAATATCCAAATGTGTTCTCGGAGGAACTACCAGGACTACCCCTAGTTCGTGAGGTAGAATTTGGGATTGAGTTAGTGCCGGGAACTACCCCAATTTCAATAGCTCCGTATAGAATGGCACCGACTGAATTAAAAGAATTAAAGACTCAGTTGCAAGAATTGACAGATAGAGGTTTTGCCCGACCAAGTTTTTCTCCCTGGGGTGCGCCCGTTCTATTTGTGAAAAAGAAGGATGGAACATTGAGAATGTGTATTGATTATCGGTAGCTCAACAAGGTGACCATAAAGAATAAATACCCTCTACCACGCATCGATGATTTATTTGATCAGCTTAAGGGAGCCTCGGTATTTTCAAAAATTGATTTGAGGTCGGGGTATTATCAATTACGGGTTAGAGAAGAGGATGTGTCGAAGACTGCCTTTCGAACGAGATACGGTCATTATGAGTTCTTAGCAATGCCATTTGGGCTCACTAATGCCCCTGCTATTTTTATGGACTTGATGAATCTGGTATTCAGACTGTATTTAGATCGATTTGTAGTTGTGTTCATTGATGATATATTGATTTATTCATGAGACGAATCTGAGCACGCTGAGCATTTGAGATTAGTGTTGCAGATTTTGCGCGAGAAGTAATTATACGTGAAATTCAGTTAATGTGAGTTTTGGCTGAGTGAAGTTAGCTTTCTGGGGCATATTATTTCGGCATCAGGTGTTCAGGTTGACCCGAGTAAAGTTTCAGGTATACTCAGTTGGAAGCCCCCGCAAAATATTTCTGAGATCCGTAGTCTTCTGGGACTTGCCGGATATTATAGACGCTTCATTAAAGGATTTTCTATGATAGTAGCTCCGATGACAAAATTGTTGCAGAAAGATATTAAATTCGAGTGGTCACAACGGTGTCAGGAAAGTTTTGATCAGCTAAAAGCCTTGTTGACTGAAGCTCCGATGCTTGTTCAGCCAGAATCGGGTAAAGAGTTTGTTGTTTATAGCGACGCATCTTTAAATGGCTTGGGTTGTGTACTGATGCAGGAGGGTAAAGTTATAGCTTACGCTTCGAGGCAACTGAAACCGCACGAGAGAAATTACCCAACGCATGACCTTGAGTTGGCCGCTATAGTTTATGCTTTGAAGATATGGCGACACTATCTTTTCGGCGAAAAATGCCATGTCTATTCGTATCATAAGAGCTTAAAGTATTTAATGACTCAGAAGGATCTGAATTTGAGACAACGACGATGGTTGGAGTTGTTGAAAGACTATGAGCTTGTGATTGATTATCACGCGGGAAAGGCTAATGTAGTTGCCAATGCACTTAGTCGGAAATCGTTATATGCTCTGCATGCAATGAATGCAAATTTGGCCATGACCAATGATGGTGTACTCATTGCTGAATTAAAGGCGAAACCATTGTTTGTTCAACAAATTTGAGAAGCTCAGGAGATTGATGATGACTTAAGGAAAAAAAGGAGATGCGGATGCAGATTCTGAATTTCAAATAGATGACGAAGAGTGTCTACGATTTAAGAATCGGATATGTGTGCCTAAGAATTCTGAATTGATTCGAATGATTTGTGAAGAAGCTCATAATAGTACATTGTCGATTCATCCGGGCATCATAAAAATGTATAATGACTTGAAACAGCATTACTGGTGGCATGGTATGAAACGAGACATCTCAGACTATGTGACAAGGTGTATAGTATGTCAACAAGTGAAAGCTGAGCATCAGGTGCCGTCGGGACTACTTCAACCGATTTTGATACCTGAGTGGAAGTGGGATCAAATCACGATGGATTTCGTATCGGGTTTGCCATTGACACCGAGTAAGAAAGATTCAATCTGGGTTATTGTAGATAGATTGACAAAGTCGGCTCATTTCATTCCGAAGACGCACCGATTTTTCACTTGATAAGCTAGGTAGTGTACACATCACAGATAGTAGTGCGGTTTACGGAGTACCTATTTCTATTGTGTCGGATAGGGACCCGAGATTCACATCGCGGGTTTGGAAGAAGTTCCAAGATGCCTTGGGAACTAAGTTGCACTTCAAGATCGGCTTTTCATCCTCAATCGGATGGTCAATCCGAGCGTGTTATCCAAATACTCGAGGATATGTTGAGATGTTGCATTCTCGAGTTCGAAGGTACGTGGGACCAATACTTACCTTTGATTGAATTCGCTTATAATAATAGCTTTCAATCTAGTATCAAAATGGCTCCTTATGAGGCTTTATATGGTCGTAAATGCCGTACACCATTGTTCTGGAACGAGCTCTGTGAGAATAAGATACACGGGGTTGATTTGATCAAAGAGGCTGAGCAGAAAGTGGCCGTAATTTGTGACAGTTTGAAAGCAGCCTCGGATCGTCAAAAATCTTACGCAGACTTGAAACTTAAGGATATTGAGCAGATTGGCGATAGGGTGTTTTGAAAGCTTCAGTGGAAAAAAATAATTAGATTTGGTAGTAAAGGAAAGTTGAGCCGAGATTTATTGGCCCGTATGAAGTTATTGAGCGTATCGGGCCAGTGGCATATAGATTGAAGTTACCTTCTGAATTAGACAGAATCCACGATGTGTTCCACGTGTCGATGCTTCGACGATACAGATCCGATCCTTCTCACGCGATTAGTCCAGCAGAAATTGAGATTCAGTCTGATTTGAGTTATGAAGAGAAACCGATTCGCATATTAGCTCGTGAAGTGAAAGAGTTGCGGAATAAGAAAATAGAGTTGGTTAAAGTAATGTGGCTTAAGCACGAGGTTGAGGAAGCAACCTGGGAGACTGAGGAATCGATGAAAGAACTTTATCCGCACTTATTCATCAGTAAGATTTTCGGGGACAAAAATTTCTTTTTAGGAGGGAGAGTTGTAACAGCCCAATTACGACCCTAATCGGAACGGTGGTTTCGGGACCACGAATCCAAATTAGAAAAATATTTTTATTTATTTATTTGATGTCTATGTTAAGTGTTTGTGCATGAGTGAAACTATCGTAGGATAATTTAAATGTTTGGATGTTTAATTTAATAAAAGGATTAAATTGCTAAAGCGACAAAAGTAGTAAGCGTGAAATTGAAGGGTTTAATTGTAGTATTGTTGAAAGGAAGGGCTTACATGTCAATTTGCCCTAAAATAAGTATAGTGGACAGCAAGCATGATGAAAAGCACTAATGCTTGTTTATTACTAATGCTTGTTTATTTTATTATTATGTTAAGTTAGTGAGGTAATATTTTATTCATGAATGTTACTAAATTAGAAAAAGAAAATTTTATTATTATTTTGTTTCTATTCATCTTCTTCTTCACGAAGACACAAAGAAAAAAAAAAGGGAAGTTGAGTCTCCATTTTCGGGTTTTTGCATGCTACAATAAGGTTAGCATTTGATTTTTATTTTTGAAAGTCTTTGCATTGTTGAGTTCATTTTCATGAGTATTAATAAAACCATGTTAAATTTTTGAGTTTTAAACAAGTCATAGATTCGGTCATGATGAATAAACTTTGAATGGTTATGCTTGAGGAGTAAATATTAAATATGTGTTTGTGATCAACATGTTTTGAGTAGGAAGTTTGAATGAGATGGAGTATGATGGCTTAAAATTATGAAAGTAAATAGTTGAGGGACTTGTCCGAATTTCATGAAATTCTTGTGTTTATGCTTGGGGGTTAATTTACAAGAAAGTTAAATTAGAGGAGTAAATTGCAAAATGGTGAGTTATATGCTATGAATTATTTTTTTTTAGTTATAAGGAAATTTTTTAACTTGAGGAGTATTCGGCCTTTAGATTTAGGATGTATAAAATGTTTATATTATTTAGGTATGTTGAATGCATGGAAAGAACTAGTATGAAATTGTAAAAGGTTCAAATTATGAATAATAGATTGGAAGAATGGTGTAATAAAATGTCACAAATGGCGATGAATGAAATTTATTTGAATAGGCTCTTTTAAATTTGGTTTTAGATCAAGGAAGAAAAGATTTGGAAAAAGAACGGGGGAAAGCCAAACTAGACGAGTAGCCAAGAAGCTTAATTGGTCAAGTATCGAGGTAAGTTTTAAGCAATTGTATTAAATGGAATTACATTTCATATGATGTCTAAGATTAGGGGTGATAAATATTTTGAAACACTAAGTGCCGAATGTGTATTTACATTTAGTATAAGCTAGTTCAATGTGGGGTTGCTTGGAGATATGAAATTTAAAGTAATAAGTGCATATCTAATTGTTGTGATGTATGAAATTAGGTGGAGTATTAAATTTTGATATGAATGTATAATTCAATTGAAGCTAGTTACTTGATATTATGATAGCCGAATGTGAAATTTTATTTGAGCATGAGATTATAATATTATACTAGTGTGAATATGTGTGTATGTAATGGTATGGATCGGATCATGGATGTATAAATGATATATATATATATATATATATATATATATATGTAAAGTATGCATATTGAATGAATAATGAGTTGTGAGAAACACAAATTGCGAAATGGTTTGGGGCGCATTATACATGCAAACTTTTAAGTAACAGCTTTGTGTGAGCGATACGTTACAATAGATGTGAAATGTTGACTCGTGTGAGCGATACGTTACTAAGTTCTATTAATAAGTGGGTAAGTTTAAGGTTAGTTAAATATCTTGCTAATGTTAAAGATATTATGTACTTAGAAATTATACTAGGGTATTATCACTTGTGAGACAAGAACAATTAATTCGGATGGGTAAGAAAATTTGAGGTAAGGATATTATACTTATTGATTTGAGATGGTAAATTTAAGGTATGGATATTATACCTATTTATTTGAGATTTTGGTAGTTTAAATTGTAAGTAGGAATTTGGTAAGTACATTACTAGTATGTTAGTAAATTACTTTTAAGCAAGTATGGTATAGAAAAGTTATTATAAATGGATGATGAGGATATAATTTCATCTCTAAATGGTTGTGATGATTGGTATGGTTTCTATTAAGAGAGTAGGGTTCGAAAATTTGAATGAAAATGTGTTTATGTTATTAATGAATATTAATTGCTTAAACTTGCTAAGCTATGATAGTTTACTTGGTTTGTTCTATGCATTCATTGGTCATTAGATTTTGAAGTTGAAGCTCAAGCTCGGGGATCAACGTCGAAGTCCATCACATTATCACCTCTTTTGGTATTTTGCTATTTTGAATCCAAAGTCCATGGCATGTATAGGCTAAATGATGTATGGAAATGTTTTAGTTTAAATGGACCGAATGTAAATATGTAAATAGGCCATATGAAAATGGTTGTTTTGCTATGTTAGGTTGATTTAGTTGTGAGTAAAATAATACAAATGTTATGCTTGAAATGTATGTTATTAGAAGTGTCAATTATATAAAAAAAAATGTTATAAGCTTCAATGGAATATTAGTTATAGAATTGCATTGAAATAATAACTGACATAAGCCTATTCGGCCTTCACATTTGAATCATCAAAATGGTTGATGATTTGTTAGAAATTACTCATGAAATCATTCATGATATTTTGTATGCATTAAATTTTGAATGGGATTGAGATGCTTGTTAAAATAGAATGGCATGAAATTGCTTGCAGTTATTTACAAAGTTTTATATAGATTCGTGTTCGGTCTTGTAACACCTCAAACTCGAACCCGGCAACGGATACGGGTTTGGGGTGTTACATTCATATTATAGAAATTTGCCATGTGACAAGAAAAAAAGCAAAAAAAAATTGTGGAGGGAAGATTGCAACAATTACATAAACTCCTTCCTCTTTTTTAATAGTGTAAGCTTAAATAATCAAATCGAAATTACTAAGAGGGAGGGTAAATTGGCTTTTAAAAATTTTGTAGATGCTAGAGAGAAATGATAGAAAAATGAACACAATAATTTAGAGTGATTCGACCCAATTGCCTACTCCACTACCTTAGCTTTCCACTACTAAAGATTTTCCCAAATTCACTAATTTGATAACCTTCGAGGACAATATTTAACCTCACAAATTCCCTTAAGGTTTATACTCAAATATTAAGACGCAAGCCATCTCAAAGAAATACAAAGAAACAGATAAAGGAATAATTCTTATAAGATCAAAGTGCTTGCAAATTAAGCTCAATTATAATGAAAAATACTTGAGCAAATAGAAAGGAAATAAAACTCACAAGTGCATAAAAGAAAAGTACGAAAATTTTTGGTACAAAGGTTGTTTGATTGATCTTTTTGCTTGAATATGCTTTCTAGGTTGTTGTGGGATCTTTGAGAGGTAGTATTTATATCCCCTAATTGATTTTCAACCGTTGCAGTTGTTGGAGATATGGATAGTCATTGGGGATGTGAAAACCAGTGCATTTAATTCACCTGTAATAGCGAGTATAGATACCAGATAAAAAGGTATAAATAATTATTGCATTAAATGCAAAATTCAGTGACCGTTTGAGATTAAATATCGATACCAGACAAATTTTATCGATACCATATGAAATGTATCGATACCGGATCAATCCTTAGCTAAATTCGTGAAAAACAGAATGTCAATTTGTTCTTGTTTTTCAAAGGGTGTCCATATTTTAAAACTATTGATACAGGGAAAAAAGTATCTATTCTAACTTGTTTTAAAAATAATTTGACTAGTTAAAATAGTTCTTACTTGATTAAAATTATTTTAACTTGACTTTGAGAGGTTGATTCAAAAAATTTCTAAGAGTTTTAAAGTAGGAATTGAAAATTTTATCTCTTAGGCTTCATTTGAGAAATTATTTTGTCAATTTTGTTCAACTTTAACTTTTATTCAAAACCCTTTAATTTATTATATCAAAACATGTTACCAAATAAAGCTTAGTTTAATATATATATATATATATATATATATTTGAGGGTATATTGCAAGTTATACATTTATAATAGTTTTTTCAATTTATTTTATTCAATAATTTAACTTACAATTTTACATAATATGTCACTGTAAATTTTAAAACAATTTAAAAAAAACTTTCAAGTTCATCACTATTTTTACAAATTATATGCTATTAAAATTAATATAGATGTTTAAAAATATAACAATGTTACAATAAATCATTTACTAGTCACAATATTTAAATTAATTAACAATATGCATTCACTAATTAATACATATATCATATATATACTAGTTTGCGTACTTGTGTACTGGTGCATAAATTTATCATGTGTTATATTTAAAAATATTTAACTAATTTATATTTTATTTCTAAATATAATATATTAACACAGAAATAAATAATTTTAAAATTAAAAACTGGTAATAAAAAATTTATAAAAGAGTAGTAATTAGTTAAAATAATTAAAAATTAAGTGATTTATAAAGTAATTAAAAATAAAAAAATTATGATTCTATTCTTTTTAATTGCAAGGTAGAACTTCATGCTCATGAATCACCTACATTTTATTATTGTCGTCCTATCTTTTAGATATGAAAACAATTTTAGTTAATTATAGAATAATAATAATGATAGTCATAATTGACACGCAAATGCATTTTGTTCTAAAATGATTTTAAAATTATTGTTCTATAAAGTTTAAAACTACTCATATTCCTTCCTCAACACATAGATAGGCGAATAATGCATCCCACGTCCTCTTTTATTGGCAACAATACACATGTCAATCGAATCAAGACTCGATCGACTATTATTTTATATTTTTAATGATTGATTTAATTATGAAAAGTTGAAAAGAGTTTATATTTTAAACATAGATTGATAAGGTATTTTAAATTTTGTTTGTTTTTAAGATTCTTAATTAAAATTAAGTATAAAATAATATTTAAAACATGTAAAATTAAAAGTGCTATTTAAAAAAATTCAAAATCTTTTGATATATATATATATATATATATATATATTAACAATGTTTTATGTTTTTTATTAGCGTCAAATATAGAACAATTATAAAAAGTTAAAAACTTTTTAAATCAGTATTTAAATTTTTTATCAACTTTTAACATTTTGAAATGTGCTTTTTGTTTTAAAAGCAATATTTAAAATTTTTATAAAATTAATGATAAATATCAAAAGTAACATTTTTAGCCTCATTCTTGATGCGTTTTTTGTTGATTATTCGATTTAAATGATGAAATCTATGATCCTAATCCTTTAAACATATATTTCTATATTTAGGAGAGCCTTTGGGAGCAAAAGGAGGGGAAAACGAGCAAAAATTGGAGCAAGTTTCAGGAGCCATACAGGTTGGACACACAGTCGTGTGAAAATTGCGAATCGCAGTCCAAACCTGCGAGAAAATGCATTTTTTTAAGTTTTTCGGGCATTTTAAGACCTATATATGACAAAGATAAGAAGATGGGACAGAGCCGTCATAGAATATTAAAGAAAACGGCTTGAAAAATTTCATTGAAGCCTACTCTAAAGCAGATTTCCATCAAGATTGAAGATCTCCTTTTGCTTTTTTTGAAGTTGATTATGAGTTTATTTGTTTCTTATGGTTATATTGTCTTTAAGATGTTTTTATTTGCTATTATGAACTAATTTTCTAAATACCTATGGGAGATGAACCCTATGATGAATTCTGTCTTTTGATTTCTGTTTTAAGTAATAAATACTTAAATCTTGTTCTCAATTATGTGTGCTTAATTCTTGGATTAATATTTCCGGACTATTAATCCATGTTTGATGTGCTTAAATCAGAGGAGGAAAAGTCTCTGTTTAATAATAGATCTAGCATAATTGAGTGAAGCTGCATACAATCCTAGAAATAAAACGACATAAATCTACCGAATTAGAGTCAAATCTAATAGGTCCATAGATCCAGTTAATGTGATAATAGGGTTTTAATTAGAAAGAAATTTCAATTAATCAACCTAGAGTCGATTTCTCTCCTAAAGTCGGTTTCTCTTACTCGGAAAGAAATATTTGCATAACTTAGGAATTTTTACAGATCAAAATACTAAGTGAAGAAATTTGTTTAATTCTTTCTTAGGTATTGTTTCGCTTCTTGGGTGTTAATCGTTTATTTTCCTGATTCGTTCTTTGTCGTATTCTTTAGTTAACTAATTTAGTTAATTTTAGTTTTAATCAATCTCTCAATTTATCAATTAAATAATAGAAAGACAATAATTACTAGTACTTTCAGTCCTCATGGGAACAATATTTTTATTCACCGTAACTATACTATTAATTGATAAATGCATTTGTCTTAGTCTAATTTTAGTTAGTTTGCAACCGCATCAATTAAAGTATAAAAAAATTTAATCTAGTACAAAAGAAAATTTATTTTTTATAATGCTATGCAAAAGAATTTGTAGTCCAATACATAACATGAAATTCTACTACAGTAATTATTTTTGTCTTGACTTATATGTAGCGGTGATTAAACCTGTTATTAAACACTCACTTAACACATATTCAATCTGTATTAACCCATAATATTGTAGAAAAAAACAATTATTTTTAGCCATATATATAGAAAGACCCCAAACAATTGGCTATAATATAATAATTATGGATGGCCAAATCTTAGACACTACAATAAGCTTTAAGACGAGTTATATAACCCTCAGATTGAACAGCTCCTTGAGTGATTTCGGAGTAAAAAAATTTCAAAAATTCTTCATGGTCATGAGGTTTGAAAAGAATGGGATTGTTGTCATCGACAAGCTCATTTGGAACCTTTATTACGTAGCCTCCTCTTGGCCTTGTAAATAGTCCCAGGCTATACCTATCTTCGTTACCCTTCATCATGACACGATGAAAAGGTGAAGGCAATCGACCATTTAACCATACCTGCAACAACATAAAAATTTTATGTTTTAAGTCAAGCTATTTAAACACTCTGTGATGCGAAAAATAAGTGGAACTTACGCTAAGGGAGTCCCCAATCAAGACTATGAAAGAGTTGGGTGAAGGCTTCATATTGATCCATTCACCATCTTTGCTTTGAATCTGTAGTCCATTAACCTCGTTTTGATACAGAAGGGTCATCATATTAGAGTCACAGTGCGCAGCTAACGCCTGGGTTGTATCATTGGTTTTTGGCTTTTCATATTTCATGACCCTCAGTTGATAGTTTGTGGAGTCAATGAGCTCATCCATGTATTTCTCAAGTCCAAAACTCTCCAAAATCATCTTCAAAATTTTCTTCTGTAACTCGGATGCTAGTTGAGTGAAAGACGCCAGAGTTTTACTGCCAAATACAAAGCATATAATAAATAAAATTTCTCCTTTATTCGAAGAAATCTTTGTCATATCGTCTTTTGGGATGTTGATTTGGAACATGAATAATAGAGCTATTGTTCTTGATGTGTCTATACTTGATTTTAGCTTTGGGTTTTCAAGTGAGGTTAAAACTAAGAATACACAGCACTGGAACAATACCTCTGTTGTTCTAAATTCGGGTCGATGTGTCAGAGAATGACAACTTCAAAAACTTTTCCTAATAAGGAGGTCGATTCCAAGAAGTCTAATAGTTTTGTTAAAGGGATTTTTGCAAGTGAAGTACCTAAAGGCTAAAAGTTGTATTAGAAGTCAAATTGTATTTTGATGTTAGATCAAAAAAGTAAGCTGGTCTTTTTTGTTAAAAGTTTCTTTCAATTCTATTGTTAAAAACTATGTAGCTAATGGAATAACGAGATAATTACACATGGTGTGCCATGTATATCTCATGCTGACATGAGGGACCAGTTTTTAACAATAAAAATAGATAAAATTTTTAACAAGAAAATTAATTTACTCTTTGATTTAATAAAGATTTTTTCTAGTAGACATAACAAAATATATTCTGACTCCTAATGCAAGGGCTCTTGTAATACTTGTTACTACCTGAAACTTATGTTTCCTTGAGGCCATAAAGTGTTGGTGAGGCATTGTTCAATGTTTTCAGCAATCTGAGCATCATCCACCGCCAAGTTTTGAACCGGTCCAGAAGGATTGGAATAGCCACGAAAGGGCTTGTCGGAAACACACAGTTTTTTGGTTTGTAAAGGCAAGTCAAAGGCCTCTTGCAAAGCCCCAAACACTGCCTTTCGAAGCTCCAGGATTGGATCAAACAATGCCTCGAAACAACCGTACTCGTCCAGTGCTTCCCGAACTTGGGATTTCACTAAATCCCATTCGGGGCTTCCAGGTTTCAGGTTTTGGTTTGTGAAATCTATAACTGGAACCATTGCCGGAGTTGTTGACCTCCTCTATGTTTATATCAAGCAATAATGCTTGAATGGCACCTTTAATATACAATCAATGAGATTTATAATTGCATTGAAAGTCCCTCCTTGCAAATCAAAGGAACAAAATAATGGGTATATTTTTTGTTAAAAAAGAAATTGCTATGATACAAATAATTTATATGTTGAATAGCGATATTAATATTCAAATTGGATTGGTTTTTTATTATTTTTCTTGTTCTTGCTATTTGTCTGCTAGTAGAAACCAGCCATATACGGTCACAAATCACAGTCATCTGGTGTAATATGATTAATTCTTTATCCTCTTGTCGTCACTTCATACGATCACCTCAACAATTAAAAATATAAATAATGTGTCATCATTTGATAATAATTTACATTAACTAATTAATAGTTAAATAATATATATCATATATCATATATTATATTATTTATTATATTATATTATATTATAAAGAGGATTTTAAATTTTTAATGTGTTTATAACTAACAAAAAAAAAATTTGAGAAGGGAAAGATTCCATCATATACATAAACTCCTCTGATAACTCAAATAATCAAATCGAAATTGTCAAGAGGGAGGGTGAATTAGCTTTTAAAAATTTTGTGGATGCTAGAGAGAAATGAACATAAGAATTTAGAGTGGTTCGACTCTAATTGCCTACTCCACTATCTTACTACTAAGGATTTTTCCAAATTCACTAATTTGATAACTTTTGAGGACAAAGTTTAACCTTACAAACTCTTTTAAGATTTCTACCCAAATCTTAAAACACAAACTCTTTCAAAGAGATACAAAGAAGCAAACAAAGAAATAATCCATACAAAATCAAAGTGTTTGCAAATTAAGCTCAATTACAAAGAAAAACACTTAGCAAATAGAATGAAAATAAGACTCACAAGTGTATGAAAAAAAGCATGGAAATAATTTTACTTACAATTTTACATAGTATGTCGTAAATTTTAAAACAATTAAAAAAATCTTTCAAGTTTATCACTATTTTTATAAATTAATTACGCTATTAAATTTGATATAGATGTTTGAAAATATAAATAATGTTACAACAAATCATTTACTTGTAACACCCTTAACCCGACCTAGGTGTTATGGCCGAATCTGGGAGTGTTACAAAGAAGGGTTTTAAATCACATCTTTTAAGTTAAAACGTATCATTTTATTAGTTTACCAATTGGAGTCTTAATATACGGAAGAACCTGTGTTTGTAATCTTATTTAAAATCATTTAAAGTTGTCAAGAATTTGCAACGGAAGTTTAAAAATCATTTTATCGAAACCAAGCTCGAGTTTCCAAAAAGCCATTTGTTTGCGTAAAGTGTTTTTGTCAACGTTGCGAAAAAGAAAACAAAACTAAATTCGAATCCAAAAGTTAAAACCATACAGTCCAGAGAGTCCCAAAAGTTACAAATTAACTCTCAAGAAAAACCATAATTTAAATTAAAACCACGATTACTAAATAAAAACAGTTCTCTGTCGAGCAGTCACCGCTGAGTCTCCGTCGCACTGACCTACCTAAGTTTGGGGATTACCTTAACAGAACTGACAAAAAGATGTGAGTTTTCGTAAACTCAGTGTGTAACCCAACAAAGATAGTCATGCAACATTTACAGAATCTCCTATGCAGACAAAAATAAAATCGAACCTAAGTCCTTAACAGATACAGATATACGGAATCCTACCCCCATCCTCTATACACCATCTCCCACCATCCTATCACACCATGTGGGGTTAAAAACACCCACCCATCCCTACACACCATATAGTGTCGATGTGACACATACAGAATAATATGCAGCCAAGCTGTTAGATAATAGGTTAAAAGTTATCATTCAGATCACTTCCTTCACATATACAGATCCCACCCCAAATACAGGTAAAGAATACAGAATTATCATGCTTAACATGCTCATATACAGATATCATATATACTCAAACAGGGTAGTAAAACATACATATTAGTTTCCTACTCAGATCAGACTGTCAGAATATCAGATCACATAAATTAGGGTTTGGTTAGCCTTTACTGACCTACGATAGGTCCTTAGTTGATCAGAACGACCCATGCAACCCGAGGAAAAATTTTAAAATTTTTGGGCCCACATGCCCGTGCCCACAAGCCCAAATTGGCCTTACCCGTGTGGCTCACATGTCTTGGCCCAAAACCCAAAATAAATAATAATACAATTTTGAAGAAAAATAAATAAATAAACTCTTTAAACAGGTCAAAAACGAGATTGAAATCAAAATAAAAAACGAGGACTAAAATTGTGATAAACTAAAGTAAAAAAGGGATAGGGACCATAAAGTTTAGCGCGTAAGTTCATGGGGACCAAATGGGTGTATAACCCAACCCCCATGCACAGTGCTTCAACTGACCTGGATGCGGACCAAATTAAAACACAATAAAAATAACAGGGCACAATTGCAAAAAGGAAAAATACAAAATAGGACTTGATTAAATTTTGCCACAAAAGGGAGGGCTCATCGTGGAAATATCCCTTTTTTGAAGGGAATCACTCGGATCCTGGCCTTTAGGGTCGGGCTCGGGTCGGCCTCTCCAAAACGACGTCATTTTAGCATCTGGGGAGGCCTTATTGAAACGGTGCCATTCCATTTTATGCATAAAAGGGCCAAAATTTTTTTTTACCACATCTCAGTGTCGTAGCCCAATTTTGCCCCGGCTAACAAGCATTACAACCCAAAATTAAAACCAACACCAAAACCCAAATGCCCAAACCCGATTGCAAACAAACTACACTCCACTAAAAACCCAATACCAAACTTACCAGGCCCAAAAATAAAACTTAACCCAAAAACAATTAAGCCCAAACCTAAAGGCCCAATTACAACCCTAACCCAACAAATTTTTTAGAATTTTCAAACCCTAGGCGCACCTAGGGTTTGAAAATTCTAAAAATTTGTTGGTTAGGTTGTAATTGGGCCTTTAGGTCTTCTTTCTTCACCCTCGACTACCACTTGCCTCGACCCTGTCCCATCCACACTTTGTAGCCATCGGCCATCGCCCATGCGCTCAGCACCACTTGCGCCTGCAAACAATTAAAGAAGAAAGGACAGATCAATAGAATGTAAAAGTTTAAGCTATAAAAGACGAATCAATTTCTTTGTAACGGGGGATCTTCTGATCTTTTTTTTCCTCTTGAATTATCAATGCAAAAACAGAGAAATTTTCATCAATAAGAGAGTCAATCACAAAAAAAAAAAAAATAGAAATAAAATATTATTAAGAATAGCAATCAGAATATCAAATGGAGACAAAATCAGAGAATCAAAACACCAAAAAATCAAAATTGGAAGCCCAAGGTATTTTTTTTATTTTCTTCCTTATTCACGAATCCGTTTCCTCCTTGTTTATGCATATATAAAATATGAAGTATTAAAAGAAAAGGAAGCAAATACCTGAAAAGGGGTAGAAAGGAGGATTTTTGAATTTGACCACCAGACACGATGGCGTGGCGACGGACGACAGCGATCCACTCATGGGAGATTGAGCCCGCAGAGAAAAAAAAAGAAGGAATCAGATTTTTTTTTGGGCAGGTGAAAAAATGAATTTTTTTTTAGAAATTTGGGCCTTAAATAGCCTCTCAAAACGACGTCATTTTGAGCCTGGCCTTTAATGCCCAAAACGACGTCATTTTGGCCTTGACCAGATCCGACCGACCCGACCGGCCTCAGATCCGCGTGTTTTTTTTACAAAGGGGTTTATTGCACTTCCGATCCTTCCGCATTTTCAGCTTTTAAAATTAGGTTTTCTGTTATTTTCAATTTTGGCCTAGAGATGTCGCGCAGTTTGTAATTTGGTCCTTTAAAACGCTGTGCTCAAACCACTCAGAGAAAATTGCGCTCCGCGTCTCTCATTCTTTCACACGTGTTGCAATTCAGTCCCCTATTATTTATTTTATATAATTTGTCCCAAAACTTCCGTTTTTACTTCAATTTAGCCCTTTTTATATTATTTTGCAATTTTATTTTATAAAATTTTTTATTTATATTATTATTAATTTGTTATTATATCATTCTATTATTAGTAATATTACTAGTTTTATTATTATCATTTTACTACTTAATTATTATCATCACCATCATTATATTTATATTATTATTATATTGTACATATTTTGTATCATTATTATTTAATTATTATTACCATATTATCATTATTATTATTATTACTATTATTTTTATTATTAGTATTATTATTATATTTATTATTCTCATTATTATTACCTCTATTATTATTAACGTAATTTTGTTTTAAATTTTTGTTGTTATTATCCTTTAAATTTTGTTTTTGTTGTTGCATATTTTATCATGTTTTGTTTCGTTTTCATCATTTCATGGTGATCGACGGTTTTGAATCGCATCTCAACATTTTTTTGTTCTCTTATTCGTAAAAAAATTTTCACAAAGGTATTATTTCGTGTTTGGAAGTTTGAAGAAATCATGCCCAATCGTGCTGGGTTTCGATTTTTCGTTCGTCCAAATGACCAAATATCCTTTAAGGTATTTTTGACTGGGTTTTTTTAAATAAGGCAATATTTCATAATTGGACATTCAAGGAATCGTGCCCAATCGTGCTGGGTTTCGTTTTTTTGATTTGGCCAAATAGTAGGATACCCTTTTTAAAATCGCAACTCATGAATATTGGAAATCATGAAATGATCTTGGTGACGAGGGTTGAAACAGCGTGTCCTATCATGCAAGATATGATATTTCATCTTTTCGAAGCCAGAGAATTTCGATATCCAATTCGAATTATCCAAACATTTTCTAAAAGGGTTTGTATTTTAAAATCTTTTCCAATTTTTGACATTAGGACATTAATAATCAATTCGGTACCAATTTTGGGCGTATCGACGGTGCTAACCCTTCCTCGTACGTAACCGACTCTCGAACCCATTTTCTAAGTTTCGTAGACCAAAATCGTTGTTTTGATAAATCAAACTATTTATTAAAAATAATCGTTTTACGAGGTGACCCGATCACACCTCAACAAAAAGGATTGGTGGCGACTCCCTGTTTTATTTTCATTTTCAAAACCAAAAGTCGATTTCCGTTTTTCAAAAATGGTTACGACACTCAGCCTATCAGTTTTAAAAAAAAACCTAAAAAACTCTCATCCCTCTCAATTTATCCTCTCTTTCAGGCCACACACCCAAATCAATTGGCCTCCCCTCTGTCGCCCATCGCGCCACCGCGCCACCACAGTATCGGTGGCCGGCGATGCCCAATGCCAGTCTTTTTAGCCTTCTTTCAAAACCTCTTTGAAGATCAAGCCCTCGACGCCCCCAAAAATTCGAGAGAAGAAAAAAAAACCCCCTATATTCGCCTTTAGGCTCAGCTCCGACGACGGGGAAGGGATTTCGACATCACGCCCCGGGGTTCAGGTAAGCTTTCTTTCCCTTCTCTTTCATTTTTTTTATTTGTAAAAGTTTTAAAATAATAAAGTAAATAAATAAAAAGCGTAAAACGATACTAGAGAAACAAAATCAGAATCAACCTTTGGATTTTTTACTTTCGATTTCTGATCGTTCGTACAAGTTCGTAAAAAACATTACAAAAATTCCTTCTAGTTTTATACCCAAATGAAATATAATATTTTCTTGGCTTGCTGTCATTTTTCTTGTCTTTTTCGCAGGTACGGAGCTCCAGCTGTGGCGGTGTATAGAGGCTCGAACGCGTGGACGTGGCGACGCACACGGGGTGCGAATGTGAGGAACGAGGTAGCCCAATCGTCTGGCTGGGGTTGCGGTGCTATAGAACTCCAGAAAGCCCTAAGGTTTCTGGAAAGGTTAAAAATTTTGGGCTCTTTGGGCCTCGTAATGTATAGGGCTGAATTTTGGGCCAAATTGGGTCTGCTGTAATTAGCATTTGAGCTTGTAAGGACTGGACATTATTAATTTATTTATTTTAATTTGGTTTATTTGGTTTGGCGTTGGGCCCTGGCAAATTGGGCCCATTACAGTGTTAGCTTAAATTGTAACATCCTAAATATTTAAAAATCATTATATTGCTAAATGTTAGTTCGGGTTTACTTGGAGTTAAAAAAATATTAGTTAAGTGTACTTTAGAGTAAAGAAATTAGGTGACCTTGAAACTTAAGTTAATTAAGTACTAAAAGATGGCATAAGATGAGCTAGTGACAAGGTGGTGATGGCGCCATAAGTTGGACATGAGGAAGGAGTTGAATCACCTAGCATGCAATTAGGAATTTTATTTTTTGCTTTAGCTTAAGCATGTGTCGCAAGGGATAAGGTTAGGATGAGTTGGATTGTTTTTATTTTGGTAAGAAGACTAAGGATTTGGAAAGCTAAAGAAAAGGGCTTGAATTGAGGGATTTTGTCTCTTCAACTAAGGAAAAAGGAGGAGGATAAGGCTTAAGTATAGGGAGATGTTTTGGAAACTCCCTAATGGCCTTTTGACCATTTCATTTGGATGGCATAGAGGCTAGGGGGGATGGCCGGTCTTGTAAGGTTGGATGTTAAGAGAACACATCCATTTTGGTCATTTAGGCAAAATGTATTTTCTCTCCATCTATCTTTCTTTCTAGCCGAAATTTGCCAACATACTTGAGTAAGCAATTCATTTTTTTTTTTGAGCCATTCTCTTTTGACCATTTCGGTTTTTGAAACTTTTTCTCTCCCAAAACTTTTCTTCTCATTGTGACCAAAAGCACTTAGGCAAGCAAAGATTCTTCTTCTTTTATTTTTCTCACTTCTCCTCCTCAATGCCGAATGCACTCTTCTCTTAAACTCTATTCTCTTTTCTTCTCTTTTCTTCTCTTTTCTTTCTCTCTTTCTCTCTAGAAACCGAACCATATCATTCCATTTGCCCATTCTTTCATTTTTTTCTTCATTAAAGTCTCTCCAATACTTTCATCCATGGCCGAATGTTAACTTGTTCTTGTGCCAAATTTTCTTCATTTTCTTTGATCACAACCGATTTCCTTTAATCATACATAATTATTCTCACTCAATTTTCTTTCCAATCGTGAGCATTAGTGAGATTTTGGTGGATAAAAACTCAAGGTGTTCTTGAATATTTTTTTTTGGAACTTTGGAATCAATTTCAAGAATTAAGGTAAGGAGATTTTCTTTTAAGGGTTCTTATTTTATTCATTATATTAGTATAGTTAGTTATTAATCTATTTCGTTTTAGGGACATAATCGCTCAATCATTTCTTCGAGGAACGAAGATAATCGTGGTAAGCCAAATCTAAAATCTTATAAATCGTTAGCCATATTTCGATACTTATAAGTTGGATTAATGATCTTATGTCTTTAGAGACATTCAAGATAGAGGCGAAAAAGGCGATCCATAGTCTTCAAAGAGGCGGTTCAGTTAATCCCCTAAGTATAAACGAAGAAATTTGTTTGAGAATCCGAGATTTTCCACCGGTTGCGGACCTTCAACCGAGGAGAATCAATTGTTAGAGGTTATTCGTACTCCCGAGCCTTTGTTCGTTCGTGGATTTTCATCAGACAACGAATCAACAATCGAGGAGAAACCAAAAATAGAAGTGGTTCAAAATAAAAGGGTAAAGATTTAGATCATTTACCAATAGTGTATTTTTTGATAAATGAAAGTGTTCTAATGGTTCGTGTTACGTTTAGGTGTTGACGAGCGGGAAGGTTTAGTACTCACGATATCAAGGTGTGTAACTTCACACTTATCTCAGGTTAGATGTCATACCGTAGTATTGAGCAAAATCGTAAAAACGACAAAATCGGTATAATACGTAATAATTGATATTTTTGGTGAAATTACATGAAAACGATTAAAATTTGAAAATTTCAAAAATGCCCTCGATGAGTTAGTTGGTAAAATGTAAATTTTATGTCTCATGTGTAAATGGACCGAAATCTATACTAGATCGTAAAACGGGCCGAAATCTCTGCTAGATCGTTAAATGGGCCGAAATTCCTGATAGATTGTTAAATGGGCCGAAATCTATACTAGATCGTTAAATGGGCCGAAATCCCTGATAGATTGTTAAATGGGCCAAAATCTCTGCTAGATCGTTAAATGGGCCAAAGTTGCTAGATTGTTAAATGGGTTAAATGATATTTTGTATTATGGGCCTTAATAAAAACCTGAAATATTGACTCACATGCAAATTGGGCCTTTTGCAAAAATCATCATATGTTTATAGACTATTTTGCATACATGTTGCATGGGATGGGATTAATGATGGAGAGAAGAAAGGCCTGTTGCCAAAATCTAGTTCGGTGGCTTTGCCACAAAATAATTAAATGGCTCATTGCCTCTAGTTCGGTGGCTTTGCCACAAAATAATTAAATGGATCATTGCCTCTAGTTCGGTGGCTTTGCCACAAATATTTTAATGGCTCAATGCCTCTAGTTCGGTGACTTTGTCACAATCTAGTTCGGTGGCTCTACCACAAATATAAAAAAATGGCTTTATGCCTACAATTGGTGTGTTGGCGGGGTGGGTTGACTTGATCCCCACAGGTGTGATGGTTGGTACGGGTGGGGTGTAGCGGATGGAAATTAGGTTTGGGTGGGAAATTTCATTTTGCATACATTTCAGTTATTACATTGCTAAATCTGTTTATGGGCTCAAGCCCAAAATAATGACTTGATGATCTGGCCCAGTGGATAAAGTAAGTGAGTTATACACTGAGTTCTGAGTAACTCACTCCCTCAAATTTTTCATCTCAGGTAATGGAAATTGACGTGGACTTGGGATGAGGATGACTTCGTGGGGGCCATACTGCAAACATGGGTTTAATAAACTTTGAACTTTTAATAAGTACTTTCTTTAAATTGCTATTTTGGGTATGATGTAATAAGGCCTCTATTAATGTTTTATGGATTTTATGTGTGGATGAATTTAAATTATGTTTTGGACTATTAATATGGGCTTATGTTTATCCTATAATATTTTCTTAATATACTTTGGGTTTTCAAACATATGAGATACCTTATCTATTCTTACTTTTCAAATACTTTTAACTCTTATAAAAAAATTACTTTAGGGTTTTAACAATTTAATATTAAATGATGATATTTCCAACTAATGTTTTCTCATATCCATCGAACTTAAATTGTTCTCTTGGTTTTTATTAAACTTTATTTTTAAAATGATTTTGTAATTACCGATTCACCTTAATCATTAAGATAGTTCGATCTATGTAACAAACCAAATCTCGTCTTAATGCATAGACCGGGTTTGGGGTGTTACATAAATAATCAAATCAAAATTACTAAGAGGAGGGCAAATTGGCTTTTAAAAATTTTGTGGATGCTAGAGAGAAATGATAGAAAAATGAACATAAGAATTTAGAGTGGTTCGACCCAATTGCCTACTCCACTACCTTAGCTTTCCACTACTAAAGATTTTCCCAAATTCACTAATTTGATAACCTTCGAGGACAATATTTAACCTTACAAATTCCTTTAATGTAATAGCCAAAAAATGACCCTAATCGGAAAGGTGGTTTCGGGACCACGAATTCAGTTAGAAAATGATTATTATAATTAATTTTGTAGTTGCGATATATGTTTAAGTAAAGTATGTGTTAGAATATCATGAGATAATTTGATTGTTAATATATATGTTTGAAATAAAAATAAAATGAATAAGGGGGGCTAAATTGTTGAAATGGTAAATATAACTCGCATTGAAGTAAGGGATTTAATTGAATTGTCTTATTGCATGAAAGGATTTGCATGTTAAATTACCCAAAAATTTAGTGGGTGGACGGCATGATGATGTTTTATGCATATTTTATTCTAAAGTTTAGTTAGTGGCATTATAATAATATAGTATTATATTATTAAAATAAGAAAAACACTAAAGGATGAGTGGATGTTCATCTTCCATCCATTTACTCCCCATTGCCAAAATTCACAAAGAAAAGAAGAAATCAAGCTCCCACCTTTCGGCCATTTGCATGTCCCTTAAGGTTAGAAGTTGAACATGATTTTTGTAATTTTCTTGTATCTTTGAGTTAGTTGCATTGAATATCAACAAACCCACGTGCAAATTTTTAGTTTAAAGCATGTTCTAGATTCGGCCCATATTGAATGTTGATGATTTGTTGTGTTTGATGGAGGAATGGGAATTTTATGCTTGAAAGTTACATGGTTAAAGTATGAAAATTCATATAAAAAGGAGTGTGATGACTTAATTTTCGAAAATAAATAGTTGAAGGCTTGCTTTGCTAAATAAATAGGTTATATGAAGGTATAAGGTTCTTAGGGAGATTCGGCCCTAAAGAATGTTGGGTTAATTTCGAGTAATTCATGTATATTGCATTAAGGACTAAATTGTAGATATTATAAAAGTTAGGGGTAAATTTGTAAATGAGTTAAATTATGTGTTATGGATTAAATTGAATGGAAATGATTTTTGAAAGAGCTTAATTGAACTTGTATAGATCAAGGTTCAATGGAAAAAGGGTTGGACAAACGAAAGGCTAAATTAAAGGAATAGCCGGGACACTCGAATTCATCGACTACCGAGGTAAGTTTATAAGCAATTAGGTTTGATCGAATAATGTTTGAAATAAGAAGTATATTATTTGTTAATGAATTATTGGTGGAATTACCGAATGAAACATGGAAAAAATTTTTGATATACTAGTTGATTGGAGTCCATTATATGCATATAAATATGTATATCTATTGATTAGTCGAATTAAGTATATGGAAATTTGGTTTTTTCCTTTAATTGCCGATTTGGATGTGGATTGGGGTTTAGCATTCATGATAGTCGAATGAGTGGTCGATCTCTATGTGAAATTCGGTAGCATTGGTTTGGATAAACAATGATGAATTGAGTAGTAGTAGTTAAATATGGATCTTGGAAATAGGTGATGGTATTGAATAGTTAATTTAGCATATATATGTAGGTGTGGCCGAATGTGGTATAAGGTGATAAATGAAAGAAGTTGTTTGAATCTTTAATTGTATGTATAATTATATGAATGGAATTGAAATCATACGTATACATAGTACTAATGAGAAAATGAATAGAAGGCACTGTGTGTGCGAAAATTTAATCACCGAGCATTGTGTGTGCGATATCGGTCGGAGGGCACTGTGTGTGTGAAAATTTAATCACCGAGCACTGTGTGTGCGATATTGGTCGGAGGGCACTGTGTGTGCGGAAATTTAATCACCGAGCACTATCTGTGCGATATCGATCGGAGGGCACTGTGTGTGCAAAAATTTAATCTCCGAGCATTGTGTGTGCGATATCAGTTGGAAGGCACTGTGTGTGCAAAAAATTAATCACGGGACACTGTGTGTGCGAATTATTATATTTCTTCAAGAATAGAGGCAATTATTAAAAGCAAATAAAAGTGTCAGGTATGTTTGGCAAATGGTTTATTATCTTAATGTGAAATTAAGTAAGTTATTTCATTATGGCTATGAAGCATATGACTACATGGTTACTTAAATTTTTATTTTGGATTGAATGAGTATGGGATTGATGAATGTTAATCTTGGCTACATGTTGAAAGGATGAATTGTTCAATAGTTAGTTTGAAAACTAAAGAATAATGGTGTAATGCATATTTGTGTATTTTACCTTCTTGCTTAAAACTTACTAAGCTATTTGAACTTACTTGGAGTGTTTGTTTCATGGTGTTTTAGATCTTAAAGTCATAGCTCGAACTCGGGAATCCTTGTCGAAGTCAAGCACACTATTGAAATTTTTGGTACTTTTGTAAAAAACCTTAAATCAATGGCATGTATAGGCTAAACTACAAAGGTTGAACGTGTCTTTTGAGTTAGACATTAAAACACCATACGAAAATGGTTTTATTTCTTCTATGAATTAATTGAAGATAGTAAGTTGGCGTATGTATATATGTATATACATATATATATGGGTTCATGGATTTTTGGTTGATTTGAATTGTTCTGCTTAATGTGATGATTGTATATATATATGTGCATGATAGGTTTGGCTCGGAGTATAATGTCTTATGATTATATGAAATGGGTTAAATTGGTATTCTTGTTCATCTATGACAATAATTTTCAATGCGATTGATATGAGTAATGCAAATTTCTAAGATGATGGAAAATTAAGAATGATGAGTCATCTATCAAGGTTGCTATTTAGGTTCTTTTATCATACCGCGACGTGAAAAATCGGATAGAAGCCATGAGTAACTAAACGTGTTTATATTAAAATCATGCATGGATTAAAATTATTGTATGTACCGTGGAGTGTATACATATTTTATGCATATAGGTATTCGACATTATACATATATGTTTGGATGTATGGTAGATTTAGAAAGGGATAAATGTTTAAATGTTTATATATGCATTAAATCGGCTAATACTTAGACTTAGTTGAGAATGTATAAATTGTTTTAAGAATTAATTGAAATGAGTGGAGATATGTATGTTAAGTCGAACAAGTTTAACAATGTGAATTTAGCTCAGGATAGTATATTGAATGCTATGTATCAATATTAATAAATGTAAGGCCTATAACCCTAATCTGGTGACAGATTCAGGTTAAGGGTGTTACATTTGATTGGTATCAGAGCTATGATTTAGTTAGTTCTCAGACTAACGTAGCACGTAAGAGTCTAGCTATACATGCCATTATTTACAATGTAATAGTGTGATGACTTCTGACAGTGAAATGTATTTGTTTCTTTTATATAGTAATGGATCCGAATCCCGAGCAAGCATTAGCTGCTGATGTTGAGAGTGTGGCGCCTGCTCCCGCGCAAGGGACTACGTCGGAAGAATATCGACCTGCTGTGAGTGGCCCAGATGAGAGGGTAAAGCAGGCTTTCCATAATATGATGAGCGATTGGTTCAGTCATTACTTACGAACCACTCCTGCTGTTCAATCACCCCTGAATCCGAATGTTCCACCTATGATACCAATGGTACCACCTGTTGCCAATCCTTAAAGAGTAACTAAACCTCCTGTTGATCGTATACAAAAGCATGGAGCTCAAGAATTTAGAGCTGAGGACGATGATGATGTGGAGCGGGCTAAATTTTGGCTCGATAATACTATCGTGTCTTTGACGAGCTGTCTTGCACACCCGATGAGTGTTTGAAGTGTGCCATATCTTTACTACGAGATTCTGCCTACTACTAGTGGAATACCCTCGTGTCAGTTGTTCCGAAAGAGAGAGTAACCTGGGAGTTCTTTTAGACGAAATTTCGTAAAAAGTACATAAGTTAGTGTTTTATAGACTGCAAGCGTAAAGAATTTCTCGAGCTCAAAAAGGGCCGTATGATTGTGTCAGAATACAAGCGCAAGTTTGTGCGACTTAGTCGCTACGCTCGTGAATGTGTATCCTCTGAGGCTGCTATGTGCCGGAGATTCAAGGATGGCTTGAATGAAGACATAAAGCTCTAGTTGGCATTTTGGAGATTAACGAGTTCGTTGTGCTAGTGGAAAGAGCTTGTAAAGCTGAAGAACTAGGGAAGGATAAACGAAATGTTGAAGCCGAATCTAGAGATTTTCGAAAGAGATCCGCGGGTAGATTTTTGCAGATGTCAACAAAGAAGTCTAAAAACGATGGTAGTCTACCCAAACCCAATACTGGGATTTCTATTCGAGATCGACCGCCAGTGAGTTCACGAGCTACCTCCGTAGCTAGTGTCGGTAATGCTCGATCGAGCAAACCTGAATGTCAGCAGTGTGGTAGACGGCATTTTGGTGAGTGCTAGGGTAAATCTTTTAATCGCACTTGTTATCAGTGTGGTTCGCAAGATCACTTCATTCGGGATTGTCCGGAGACTGTTGAAAAGGGTACTACTCAGACTGCGAGACCAAGCGGCACTACAGCTAGAGGTAGACCAGCTCGTAGTGGGGGAGGTAGGAGTGGTGTTCAAAGGGGAACTTCAGATGCGGCTATCTGAGCAGATACCCGTGTACCGGCTAAAGCTTATGCCATCCGTGCTAGAGAGGAGGCTTCATCTCCAAACGTCATTATCAGTATTTTTACTCTCTTTGATACTAATGTAACTGCTTTGATTGATCCCAGCTCTACTCATTCGTATGTGTGTGAAACATTAGTAACCAGTAAGACTTTACCTGTTGAGTCTACTGAAATTGTGATTCGACTTTCAAAGCCCCTGGGTCGATGTGTATTGGTGGATAAAGTGTGCAAGAACTGTCCTTTGATGATTCGAGATATGTGTTTTCTGACTGATCTAATGCTATTACCTTTCGATGAGTTCAACATCATTCTCGGTATGGATTGGTTAATCACACACAATGCAGTAGTGAATTGTAGATGAAAGACTATTGATTTGAGGTGTCAGAATAACAAAATACTTCGGATTGAATCTGGGATTTGAATGGGTTACCAACTGTGATATCATCATTACTGGCCCGACAGTATTTGAGAAAGGGTTGCGATGCTTATCTTGCGTATGTGATTGACAAAGCAAAGTAACAGAAAAGAAAATTGAATCTGTGCTGGTTGTCTGTGAATTTCTGGATGTGTTTCTGGAGGAATTGCCGGGATTGCCACCTGTTCGTGATATAGAGTTTAGTATTGAGCTTATGCCAGGGACCACCCCGATTTCGATAGCTCCGTATAGAATGGCACCTTCGAAATTAAAAGAATTGAAGGCTCAGTTGCAAGAATTGACAGATAGAGGTTTTGCCCGACCGAGTTTCTCTCCTTGGGGTGCGCTCGTACTATTTGTGAAGAAGAAAGACAGAACATTAAGAATGTGTATCGATTATCGATAACTCAATAAAGTGACAATTAAGAACAAATATCCATTGCCACGTATTGACGATTTATTTGATCAGTTGAAAGGAGCCTCTGTGTTTTCAAAAATTGATCTGAGATCCGGATATTATCAGTTGCGAGTTAGAGAATCAGATGTACCGAAGACTGCTTTTCGGACAAGATACGGTCATTATGAATTTTTGGTGATGCTGTTTGGGCTCATTAATGCCCCTACGATTTTTATGGATTTTATGAATCGAGTATTCAGACCGTATCTAGATCGATTTGTAGTGGTATTCATAGATGATATACTGATCTATTCCCGAGATGAAATCGAGCATGCAGAGCATTTGAGACTAGTGCTACAGATTTTGTGTGAAAAATAATTATACGCAAAATTCAGCAAATGTGAGTTTTGGTTGACCCGAGTAAAGTTTCAGCCATACTTGAGTGGAAACCCCCGCGAAATATATCAGAGATTCGTAGTTTTCTAGGACTTGCTGGATATTATAGACGCTTCGTGAAGGGATTTTCTATGATAGCTGCTCCAATGACAAAACTGTTGCAAAAGGATGTTAAATTTGAGTGGTCAGAAAGGTGTCAGAAGAGTTTCGATCAACTGAAAACTTTGTTGACTAAAGCCCCGATACTTGTACAACCAGAGTCAGGTAAAGAATTTATTATTTTTAGTGATGCATCGTTGAACAGACTTCGGTTGTGTATTGATCTGAGAGGTAAAGTTGTAGCCTATGCTTGTGGCGGTTGAAACCGCGACGAGAAGAACTACCCAACTCATGATCTTGAGTTGGCGCTATAGTTTTTGCTTTGAAAATATGGCGTCACTATCTTTTCCGTGAGAAATGCCACATATATTCGAATCATAAGAGTCTAAAATACTTAATGACTCAAAAGGACCTGAATTTGAGGCAACGAAGATGGTTGGAACTTTTAAAGGATTACGATCTTATAATTGATTACCACCTGGGGAAGGCTAACGTGGTTGCTGATGCACTTAGCAGAAAGTTGCTATTTGCTTTAAGAGCAATGAATACGAATATAGATATTAATGATGATGGTGCGATTATTGCTGAGTTGAAGGTGAGACCAATGTTTGAACAGCAGATTCTTGAAGCTCAAGATGTTGATGATATGTTGAAAGCAAAGAAAGATCATTGTGGTTCGAGTGCAGATTCAGATTTTTAAATAGATGCTTAAAGATGTTTACGGTTTTCAGAATCAGATTTGTGTACCAGAGAACCCTGAGTTACTTAGAAAGATTTATAATGAAGCGCATAGTAGTAGATGGTCGATTCATCCGGGTAGCACGAAGATGTATAACGATTTGAAACAGCATTATTGGTGGCATTGTATGAAGCGAGACATCTCAGACTATGTGTCAAAATGTTTAGTGTGTCAACAAGTTAAAGCTGAACATCAAGTACCATCGGGACTTCTTCAACCAATTATGATACCTGAGTGGAAGTGCAAGTGAGTCACTATGGACTTTGTGTCAGGATTGCCATTAATGCTAAGTAAGAAAGATTCAATCTAGGCTATTGTAGATAGATTGACAAAATCGGCTCATTTTATCCCAGTGCGTACGGATTTCTCACTTGATAAGCTAGCGGAGTTGTACATATCACAGATTGTATGGTTGCACGGAGTGCCCGTCTCTATTGTTTCAGATAGAGATCCGAGGTTCACATCACGGTTTTAGAGGAAGCTGCAGGATGCCTTGGGTACTAAGTTACACTTTAGTCGACTTTTCACCCCAGGTCGGATGGTCGGTCGGCGGGTTATTCAAATACTCGAGGATATCTTTGAGATGTTGCGTTCTTGAGTTTGAGGGTGCGTGGGAACGATACTTACCTTTGATTGGATTTGTGTATAATAATAGCTTTCAATCTAGTATCAAAATGGCACCCTCTGAAGCTTTATGCGATCGTAAATGTCGTTGATGCGTCGTTGAATGCACCAAAATATATCCTACTCCAGTAAAATAATAAAATAACAATAAAGGGAAGTAGGGTCGAATCCACGAGGATCGGATTATACAAATGCACTCGTTTTTGAGATCAGGCGTAATCGTGCCCAAGAAAACTGCGTTCTGAAAAATAAATAAAAAATGTAATTAATAATTTTCGATATGGAAAAATAATAATAAAAGCGAATTTAAGACGAATGGAAATTACGAGAATAAATTACGAGAATTAAAATAAGGAAAATAAAAAGAAAGGGTTTAGAGAAAAGTTTCTTATGTGGAGATATTCCAGCCTCCGGTTGTCTCATTCCTCCTTGGCTCCGTCTTCGGCTTTTGGATGACCCTTCTCTGCCCAAGCAAGCCAGTACCACCAACTCCAAGAATTTAAACTTACGGATTTAGGGAGCCTGACTCTAGCTTGCGATTGCTTTTGTGGAGTCATTTACGCTAGATCAACGTTTCTCAATGGCGAATCCCACGCCATTTTGTCTCTTAGGCTCGCTAACCTCTCGACTTGATAAGCTCACGAACCGACGGTGCAATCCTCCCAAAAACACACAAAGCGGCGCCTTTGCATACGTTGAAAGGGTTACTTTTGAAGGGACACGGACGGGCGTCGACCCGTAATCTGGAGAGACGATGAATACTTGGGTGAGAAAGTTAAGTCGGGTTCTAAGCCTCAAGAACCTTTTTCTGGGAATTTGGCAACCTTGGCTAGATGGAATTTAGTGGCTCATATTTGTGATGGAAAATATAAAAATATGGAAAAGGAACTTTTATTAAAAGAAAAATAAATGAAACACAAAAGAATTATGGGGAGAGGTATACAGAAAAAGATTGAACCCCAAATGAGTTACTCCATCCCTATTTATAGTGCTTAAGGTAGATAGTCTAATTCTACTCAAACTCCCAAAGATAATTACAATTTAATTAAAGATAAATAAAGATAAATAAAGAAATTAAATAATCCTAGATAATTATCCTAATATTAATTATCCTAATATAATTTAAAATAGAATTTGATAAAGCAAAGTCTCTTCTTTTTGCATTTCATCCCTCTTGCTCTCCATGTCGCACTTTTGGCATCATCTTTTCCTTTGTTGCACATTGGTCCATTTTTATCTTTAATTTCACGATTTTGGCCCTCAATTTTGCATTGGTCTCCAATTTAGTCCCTATGAGAATAAAGTCCATAAATAACCCAAATTAGTAGAGTCACATTCAAATTAATATATAATTAGAACATAAAAACATGTCGTTCTAAAGTGTTATCAAATCCCCTACTTAGCCCATGCTTGCCCTCAAGTATGGTTCCTATCCTTGTGAAAATTAGATCACGAAAGAAATTCTACTCCAAAGTTTTATAAAGATTAGTCAAAATGCATATGAAAATAAGAGAACTTCTAAGCTTGCTTTAAGTAAAATAGAAAAGTTTTCTAATTAACACAAACAAAAATTAAAATCGTCTTGAATTATTTCATGCTATTTAGGTAAATTACCAAACCTACCAAGACACTCTATTTATTTCCTCCCTTAATCCCCAACTGTAATTTTATTAGTACTACTTTTCTTTTTTTTTCTTTTTTTCTTTTTTTCTTTTTTTATTTACTTGAATATATCGAACCTTTTACGAAGAGAGATGACAACCCAAGCACCCCACCCGGTTACTCATTTCAACATACTCTTAAAAATTTTTTATTTTGGTCAATGGAGTTTTACTAAATCACGTCACAAAACCTTTTGACGCTAAGTAGAATGGCAACCCAAGCACCTACCGGTTACTCAATCATCACGTTCGAGCCATACTCATAACCTTGGCTAGCGGAGTTTACCTATTACGTCACAAAACCTTTTGACGCCAAGTAGAATGACAACCCAAGCACCTACCCGGTTACTCGATCGATCACGTTCTAAGTCGTACTCATAACCTTGGAAATATTTATTAATCACAATTTTCGCGAAAATATAAACTTCAAGAGGACCTAAGAGAAATAATCAAGTGTCAAAAATAAGTTTTAGTAACCACCTAATAGTCATGAACATAACTTAGGCATGCAAATATATTAAGTGTCCACTTGATATTAAACTTGATCAATTTTACGAAAAGCAAGATATAATTAACTTATTAATCATAATTATTTTTAGCCTAATAAGAATAAAACAATGGAGATAAAATCAAGCAGACATGTAATCAGAATTTACTCGGTGGCCAAGAATCATGCACGTGGGTCAAACGGTTGGCAAGTCGTAGGCAAATTCTTGGGCATGATTAGCGACGAATGTTCTATAAAAAAATATGGACAACCTAAAAGAGCCTCAAGCAACAAACACAAATCTCAACAGAATATGACAAGAATCTGAAGAATACCTCCCCTACTTAAAGCACATTGTCCTCAATGTGGACATAAAACAAATAAATAAGAAGAAAAGTTTAGAAAAACTCCCCGTGTAGCTCTTGTCGAATGCGGAGGATAGCAATGAGTTCGGTGAGTTGCTTGGCCAAAAGTGTTGAGTCGAACCTCAACGCTCCATTTTAGCTAAGCAAAGAAGAGAAATTTATTGATATTTAAATAAAAGAAATTAAAAGAAAAGAAAATAAAATAAAATAAATAAAATAAATAATAAAATAAAATAAATAATAAAAGAAAAATAAAGATTGGGTTGCCTCCCAACAAGCGCTTGTTTAACGTCATTAGCTCGACGACTTAAATGGTTCTACGGTGGCTCAAAATAAATCTTTTTAATCGTGTGAGCTTGGAATTTCTCGTTTTTATCACATCCACCATATTTGGGTTTAATTGTCCTTGCGCCTTTTCATTGGTTTCATATTTTCCTCCAAGGGGTCAATCCTTTTAAGTCGGCAATGGTCTCATCATCCTCCAAAAATGTGAATTTGAGATGCTCGAGAGGTGGTTTTAATTTTGGATCGGCTCTGCACAATGAAGGTAAAAGCTTAGTACACGGGATAACAACTCATTAAGCAGTTCAAATTTATCAAAGTCAAATTTAAAATCATAAATGGATTCAAAATTTTCTTCCACTAATAAGTCAATTATATCAACACAATTCACGTTCAAAATTTCTTTGGGGTGGCTAATGGCATCGTGAGCGTTAAATTTCACGATCTCCCATCAAACTCCATCGTGAGAGTTCCACTCGACGTCAATTTTAGTACTAGTTGTACTAAGGAATGCTCGTCCCAACAAGAGATCCGAAGATCCCGAGCACGTCCTCCTCCATTTTTATCACGTAGAAATCTGCGGGAAAAATAAGTTCGTTAACTTTACCAACACGTCCTCGAGGACTCCTTCGGGATGCACAACGGACCTGTCTGCCAATTGAATGCTAACACCTGTTTTTGTCAAAAAACCTGCGTTAAGTGATTCATAAATAGAATATGGCATTACATTTATGGAGGCTCCTAGATCACACATAGCCTTTTTAATTCCCAAATGACCTATTTTGCATGGTATTGCAAACATGCCCCTATCCTTACATTTTGCCGGCATTTTTCGCTGTAACACTGCGGACACATTTTCACCAACATTCACCCTTTCATTACCTGTTAACTTTCGTTTGTTGGTGCAAAGCTCTTTAAGAAATTTAGCGTACCTGGGTATTTGCTTGATGGCATCCAACGGTGGAATGTTAATTTTGACGTTCCTAAATGTTTCAAGGATTTCCTTGTCCCGCTTACCTTTTAAACCTTTGGTGGAATCGTTCGAAATGGAGGTTGAATTATGGGCAATGGGGTTTTGTTCGGACACATTCGTCTTTTTGGGTTTTTCTGGCGATTTCTTGGGCATGATTTACGCCGGAATCGGTTCGATACCTTTCCACTTCTCAATCCTTTGCATTTGTGTTTTGTCTTGGGTTTGGTTACATTTGTGACGGCACTTCCTTGAGAGTTTAATTTCTCAACCGATATGGTCAATTCTCTTATAGATGCCTCGATTTTGTTGAAAATCAAGCATATTAGTTGCTAATTTATTGACCAAAGTTTCTAGAGAATTATCTGAATCTTGTGGTCTTTGTGGAACTCGATTACGTAAAATTTGGTTATATTGTGGATTGGCCCCATAACTTAAGTTAGGGTGATCCTCCATCACAGGTTGTAGGTATTAGAGTAAGGTCGTATCGCCTCTGTGGTGGGCAGGAAAATTTCCCACTGCACCTAAGTGAGCCATAGAGTCATCATACAAACTGGGGCATGCATCAGTTGTGTGCTCAGGTGTAGCACATATTTCACATAACCGAGCTATTTTTGTTTTTTCTGCAAGAAGAGTATTCATCATATTAGTAAGTTTATCAAGTCTATCTTCTATGGAAGAATTACTTAGCTAGTGAACCTTACGGGAGGTTCAGATTGGCTCGAGCTGCTGAGAATTTGCAGCCATTGTGGAAATCAAGTCCCTTGCTTGTTGGGGGGTCATGTTAACCAACGCTCCTCCACTAGCAAGATCTACCATATTCATCTCCATCGGTTTAACCCTTCATAAAAATCTTGGAGAAGAGATTGCTCTGTTATACCGTGTTGTGGGCAGCTTGCACACAACTTCTTGAACCGCTCCCAATAATCATATAGAGTCTCTGCCTCTTTCTGCCTAATCCCTACGATCTCCCTTCTTAGCTCGGTTGCTCTGAATCTTGGAAAAACACATTGAGAAACAAATGAGATAGATCACCCAAGTAGTTATAGATCCGGAGGTAAATAAAATAACCATTCCTAATTTGAATCGCTAGGGAAAAAGGAAAAGCGTAATTTAATTTGATCCTCAGTTACACCTTGAGGTTTCATACTCAGACAAACCATATGAAACTCCTTTAAGTGTTTGTGGGGGTTTTCATTTTGTAACCCTCGAAAAGTTGGCGAGAATCGAATTAACCACGATTTCGGTTCAAAGTCGGTATCCATGGTAGGATATCACGATGCAGATGGCGGTTGTTCCGGAGACTTGACTAGTTGCGAATCGTTTGAGCCATTGGTTCTTGTACCAAATTAGGGTTTCGTCAACCTAGTGTTGAACACTTCTTCAAATGGATCGACTTCTTACGCTTTACTTTCAAGCGTTTGAGTAGGGTTTTCGTTAACCCTAGATTCCACTTCGTCGTCGGTCCTAATTTACGGTGGTGGATTGCTTGAGTTACTACCACCGCCGACTACTTTTCTTCAACTTAGTTTCTTTTCGATTAGCTTTCACGGTCTTTTCGATCTCGAATCAAACGCAAGGATGCCTAGAGCGGATCTGGTCATAGAAAACAAGAAAGAACAGAGATTAGTCGTTCTCGATCCCGACAGCGGCATCAAAATTTGATGCGTCGTTGAATGCACCAAAATATATCCTACTCCTGTAAAATAATAAAAATAACGAAGAAAGGGAAGTAGGGTTGAATCCACGAGGATCGGATTATACAAATGCATTTTTCGAGATCCCGGCGTAATCGTGCCCAAGAAAACTGCGTTCTGAAAAATAAATAAAAAATAGAATTAATAATTTTCGATCCGAAAAATAATAATAAAAATAGAATTTAAGGCGAATGGAAATTACGAGAATAAATTACGAGAATTAAAATAAGGAAAATAAAAGAAAGGGTTTAGAGAAAAGTTTCTTATGTGGAGATATTCCACCTCGGTTGTCTCGTTCCTCCTTGGCTCCGTCTTGACTTTTGGATGACCCTTCTCCGCCCAAGCAAGCGATTATAGTGGAAGAGGACGCCTCGACCACCAACTCCAAGAATTTAAACTTACGGATTTAGGGAGCGACTCTAGCTTGCGATTGCTTTTGTGGAGTCATTTACGCTAGATCAACGTTTTTCAATGGCGAATCACCGCCATTTTGTCTCTTGGCTCGCTAACCTCGACGCGAGAAGCTCACGAACCGACGGTGCAATCCTCCCAAAACACACAAAGCGGCCGCCTTTGCATACGTTGAAAGGGTTACTTTTGAAGGGACCTGGACGGAAGCGTCAGCCCCGTAATGCGGAGGGACGATGAATACTTGGGTGAGAAAGTTAAGTACGGGTTCTAAGCCTCAAGAACCTTTTTCTGGGGAATTTGGCAACCTTCGGCTAGATGGAATTTAGTGGCTCATATTTGTGGTGGAAAATATAAAAATATGGAAAAGGGAACTTTTATTAAAAGAAAAATAAATGAAACACAAAAGAATTATGGGGGAGGAGTGTACAGAAAAAGATTGAACCCCCAAATGAGTTACTCCATCCCCTATTTATAGTGCTTAAGGTAGATAGTCTAATTCTACTCAAACTCCCAAAGATAATTACAATTTAATTAAAGATAAATAAAGATAAATAAAGAAATTAAATAATCCTAGATAATTATCCTAATATTAATTATCCTAATATAATTTAAAATAGAATTTGATAAAGCAAAGTCTCTTCTTTTTGCATTTCAGTCCTCCGCTCTCCATATCCGCACTTTTGGCATCATCTTTTCCTTTGTTGCACATTGGTCCATTTTATCTTTAATTTCACGATTTTGGCCCTCAATTTTGCATTGGTCTCCAATTTAGTCCCTATGAGAATAAAGTCCATGAATAACCCAAATTAGTAGAGTCACATTCGAAATTAATATATAATTAGAACATAAAAACATGTCGTTCTAAAGTGTTATCAGTCGTACACCCTTGTACTAGACTGAACTCGGGGAAAATAAGATGCACTGGGTTGATTTGATTAAGGAAACCAAACAGAAAGTGGTAGTAATTCGTGATAGCTTGAAAGCGAAATCGGATCGTCAAAAGTCATACGTAGATTTGAAGCGTAAAGACATAGAATTTCAGATTGGAGATCGTGTATTCTTGAAAGTCTCACCGTGGAAGAAAATACTCAGATTCGACCGTAAGGGAAAGTTAAGCCTGAGATTTATTGGGTCGTACGAGGTTATCGAGCGTATTGGGTCGGTTGTGTACAGATTGAAGTTACCATCTGAGTTAGACAAAATTCATAATGTGTTCCACGTGTCGATGCTTCGTCGTTATAGATCCAAACCTTCTCATGTGATCAGTCCCTTAGAGTTTGAGATTCAACCCGATTTGACTTATGAGGAAGAGCCGATGCACATTTTAGCTCGGGAAGTAAAAGAATTGCGAAATAAAAAGATAGCGTTGGTTAAAGTGATGTGGCATAAACACGGAATAGAGGAAGCAACTTGGGAAATCGAGGAATCAATGAAAGAGCGCTACCCGCACTTATTCGTCGGTAAGATTTTCGGGGACGAAAATTTCTTATGGGGGGAGAGTTGTAACAGCCCAAAAATGACCCTAATCGGAAAGGTGGTTTCGGGACCACAAATCTGAGTTAGAAAATGATTATTATAATTCATTTTGTAGTTGCGATATATGTTTAAGTAAAGTATGTGTTAGAATATCATGAGGTAATTTGATTGTTAATATATATGTTTGAAATAAAAATAAAATGAATAAGGGGGGCTAAATTGTTGAAATGGTAAATATAGCCCGCATTGAAGTAAGGGATTTAATTAAATTATCTTATTGCATGAAAGGATTTGCATGTCAAATTACCCAAAAATTTAGTGGGTGGACGGCATGATGATGTTTTATGCATATTTTATTCTAAAGTTTAGTTAGTGGCATTATAATAATATAGTATTATATGATTAAAATAAGAAAAACACTAAAGGATGAGTGGATGTTCATCTTCCATCCATTTACTCTCCATTGTCGAAATTCACAAAGAAAAGAAGAAATCAAGCTCCCACCTTTCGGCCATTTGCATGTCCCTTAAGGTTAGAAGTTGAACATGATTTTTGTAATTTTCTTGTATCTTTGAGTTAGTTGCATTGAATATTAACAAACCTATGTGCAAATTTTTAGTTTAAAGCATGTTCTAGATTCGGCCCTTATTGAATGTTGATGATTTGTTGTGTTTGATGGAGGAATGGGAATTTTATGCTTGAAAGTTACATGGTTAAAGTATGAAAATTCATATAAAAAGGAGTGTGATGACTTAATTTTTGAAAATAAATAGTTGAAGGATTGCTTTGCTAAATAAATAGGTTATATGAAGGTATAAGGTTCTTAGGGAGATTCGGCCCTAAAGAATGTTGGGTTAATTTCGAGTAATTCATGTATATTGCATTAGGGACTAAATTGTAGATATTATAAAAGTTAGGGGTAAATTCGTAAATGAGCTAAATTATGTGTTATGGATTAAATTGAATGGAAATGATTTTTGAAAGAGCTTAATTGAACTTGTATAGATCAAGGTTCAAAGGAAAAGGGGTTGGACAAAGGAAAGGCTAAATTAAACGAATAGCCGGGACACTCAAATTCATCGACTACCGAGGTAAGTTTATAAGCAATTAGGTTTGATCGAATAATGTTTGAAATGAGAAGTATATTATTTGTTAATGAATTATTGGTGGAATTACCGAATGAAACATGGAAAAAAAATTTGATATACTAGTTGATTGGAGTCCATTATATGCATATAAATATGTGTATCTATTGATTAGTCGAATTAAGTATATAGAAATTTGGTTTTTTCTTTAATTGCCAATTTGGATGTGGATTGGGGTTTAGCATTCATGATAGTCGAATGTGTGGTTGATTTCTATGTGAAATTCGGTAGCATTGGTTTGGATAAACAATGATGAATTGAGTAGTAGTAGTTAAATATGGATCTTGGAAATAGGTGATGGTATTGAATAGTTAATTTAGCATATATATGTAGGTATGGCCGAATGTGGTATAAGGTGATAAATGAAAGAAGTTGTTTGAATCTTTAATTGTATGTGTAATTATATGAATGGAATTGAAATCATATGTATACATAGTACTAATGAGAAAATGAATAGAAGGCACTGTGTGTGCGGAAATTTAATCACCGAGCTCTGTGTGTGCGATATTGGTCGGAGGGCACTGTGTGTGCAGAAATTTAATCACCGAGCACTGTGTGTGTGATATCGGTCGGAGGGCACTGTGTGTTCGGAAATTTAATCACCGAGCACTGTGTGTGCGATATCTGTCGGAGGCCACTGTGTGTGCGAAAATTTAATCACCGAGCACTGTGTGTGCGATATCAGACAGAAGGCACTGTGTGTGCAAAAAATTAATCACGGGCAATCGTAAATGCGGATTATTATATTTCTTCAAGAACAGAGGCAATTATTAAAAGTAAATAAAAGTGTCAGGTATGTTTGGCAAATGGTTTATTATCTTAATGTGAAATTAAGTAAGTTATTTCATTATGGCTATGAAGCATATGACCACATGGTTACTTAAATTTTTATTTTGGATTGAATGAGTATGGGATTGATGAATGTTAATCTTGGCTACATGTTGAAAGGATGAATTGTTCAATAGTTAGTTTGAAAACTAAAGAATAATGGTGTAATGCATATTTGTGTATTTTACCTTCTTGCTTAAAACTTACTAAGCTATTTGAGCTTACTTGGAGTGTTTGTTTCATGGTGTTTTAGATCTTAAAGTCGCAGCTCGAACTTGGGAATCCTTGTCGAAGTCAAGCACACTATCGAAATTTTTGGTACTTTTGTAATAAACCTTAAATCAATGGCATGTATAGGCTAAACTAAAAAGGCTGAACGTGTCTTTTGAGTTAGATATTAAAACACCATATGAAAATGGTTTTATTTCTTCTATGAATTAAGTGAAGATAGTAAGTTAGCGTATGTATATATGTATATATATATATATATATATGGGTTCATGGATTTTTGGTTGATTTGAATTGTTCTGCTTAATATGATAATTGTATATACATATATATATGTGCATGATAGATTGGCTTGGAGTATAATGTCTTATGATTATATGAAATGGGTTAAATTGGTATTCTTGTTCATCTATGACAATAATTTTCAATGAGATTGATATGAGTAATGCAAATTTCTAAGATGATGGAAAATTAGGAATGATGAGTCATCTATCAAGGTTGCTATTTAGGTTCTTTTATCATATTGCGACGTGAAAAATCATATAGAAGCCATGAGTAACTAAACGTGTTTATATTAAAAACGTGCATGGATTAAAATTATTGTATGTATCGTGGAGTGTATACCTATTTTATGCATATAGGAATTGACATTATACATATATGTTTGGATGTATAGTAGATTTAGAAAGGGATAAATGTTTAAATGTTCATATATGCTTTAAATCAGCTAATACTTAGACTTAGTTGGGAATGTATAAATTGTTTTAAGAATTAATTGAAATGAGTGGAGATATGTATGTTAAGTCGAACAAGTTTAACAATGTGAATATAGCTCATGATAGTATATTGAATGCTATGTATCGATATTAATAAATGTAAGGCCTATAACCCTAATCTGGTGACGGATTCGGGTTAAGGGTGTTACACTTAAGGTTTAGACTCAAATATTAAGACGCAAGCCATCTCAAAGAAATACAAAGAAACAAATAAAGAAATAATTCTTATAAGATCAAAGTGTTTGCAAATTAAGCTCAATTATAATGAAAAACACTTGAGCAAATAGAAAGGAAATAAAGCTCACAAGTGTATAAAAGAAAAGTATGAAAATATTTGGTACAAAGGTTGTTTGATTGATCTTTTTGCTTGAATATGCTTTCTAGGTTGTTGTAGGATCTTTGAGAGGTAGTATTTATATTCCTAATTGATTTTCAACCGTTGCAGTTGTTGGAGATATGAATAGTTATTGGGGATGTGAAAATCAGTGCATTTAATTCACCTGTAATAGCGAGTATCGATACCAAATAAAAAGGTATAAATAATTTTTGCATTAAATGCAAAATTTAGTGACTGTTGGAGCTTAAATATCGATACCAGACAAATTTTATCGATACCATATGAAAGGTATCGATGCCGGATCGTTACTTAGCTAAATTTGTGAAAAACAAAATGTCAATTTGTTATTGTTTTTCAAAGGGGTATCGGTATTTTTAGAACGATTGATACATGCCAAAAAGTATCTATTCTAACTTGTTTTAAAAATAATTTGACTAGTTAAAATAGTTCTTACTTGATTAAAATTATTTTAAGTTGATTTTGAGGTTGATTCAAAAAATTTCTAAGAGTTTTAAAGTAGGAATTGAAAATTTTATCTCTTAGACTTCATTTGAGAAATCATTTTGTCAATTTTATTCAACTTTAACTCTTATTCAAAAAATTTTAATTTATTATATCGAAACATGTTGCCAAATAAAGCTTAGTTTAACATATATACTTTTTAAGGGTAAATTGCAAGTTATACTTTTATAATAGTTTTTTTTCAATTTGTCTATATTCAATAATTTAACTTACAATTTTACATAATATGTCACTGTAAACTTTAAAACAATTTTAAAAAAAAAAAACCTTTCAAGTTGATCGCTATTTTTACAAATTAAATATGCTATTAAAATTGATATAAATGTTTAAAAATATAACAATGTTACAATAAATCATTTACTAGTCACAATATTTAAATTAATTAACAATATGCATTCACTAATTAATAGTTATATCATATATATACTAGTTTGCGTACTTTTGTGGTGCATAAATTTATTATGTGTTATATTTAAAATATTTAACTAATTTATATTTTATTTTTAAATATAATATATTAACACAGAAATAAATATAATTTTAAAATTAAAAACTGGTAACAAAAATTTATAAAAAAGTAGTAATTAATTAAAATAATTAAAAATTATTTGATTTATAAAGTAATTAAAATAAAAATTTATGATTCTATTCTTTTTATTGCAAGGTAGAACTTCATGCTCAATCACCTACAGTTTATTATTGTCCTCCTATCTTTTAGATATGAAAACAATTTTAGTTAAATTATAGAATAATAATAATGATAGTCATAATTGACATGCAAATGCATTTTGTTCTAAAAGATTTTAAAATTATTGTTGTATAAAGTTTAGAACTACTTATATCCCTTCCTCAACACATAAATAGGCGAATAATGCACCCTATGATTTTTTTTATTGACAACAATACACATGTCAATCAAATCAAGACTCAATCGATTATTATTTTATATTTTTAATGATTGATTCAATTATGAAAAGTTGAAAAGAGTTTATATTTTAAACATAGATTGATAAGGTATTTTAAATTTTGTTTGTTTTTAAGATTCTTAATTAAAATTAAGTATAAAATAATATTTAAAATATGTAAAATTAAAATGCTATTTAAAAAATTCAAAATCTTTTGATATATATATATATTAACAATGATTTTATGTTTTTTATTAGCGTCAAAATAGAACAATGTATAAACAAGTTAAAAACTTTTAAATCAGTATTTAAAATTTTTTATCAACTTTTAACATTTTGAAATGTGCTTTTTGTTTCAAAAAGAAATATTTAAATTTTTTATAAAACTCAATGATAAATGTCAAAAGTAACGTCTTTTAGCCTTATTATTGATGCGTTTTTGGTTGATTATTCGATTTAAATGATGAAATTTATGCTCCTAATCCTTTAAACATATGTTTCTATATTTAGGAAAGCCTTTGGGAGCAAAAGGAGGGAAAAACGAGCAAAATTTGGAGCAAGTTTCAGAGCCATACGGGTTGGACACATAGCCGTGTGAAAATTACGAATCGCGGTCCAAAACTGAGAGAAAATGCATTTTTTTAGGTTTTTCCGGCATTTTAAGACCTATATATAACAAAGGTAAGAAAATGGGAGAGAGCCGTCATAGAATATTAAAGAAAACGACTCGAAAAATTCCATTGAAGCCTACTTTGAAGCATATTTCCATCAAGATTGAAGATCTCCTTTTGATTTCTTTGAAGTTTGTTATGAGTTTCTTTATTTCTTATGGTTATATTGTCTTTAAGATGCTTTTATTTGCTATTATGAACTAATTTTCTAAATACTTATAGGAGATGAACCCTATGATGAATTATGTCTTTTGATTTATGTTTTAAGCAATAAATACTTGAATCTTGTTCTCAATTATGTGTGCTAAATTCTTGGTTTAATATTTCTGGACTATTAATTCATGTTTGATGTGCTTAAATCAGAAGAGGAAAAGTCTTTGTTTAAGAATAGATCTAGCATAATTGAGTGGAGCTACATACAATCCTAGAAATAAAACGACATAAATCTACCGAATTAGAGTCAAATCTAATAGGTCCATAGATCGAGTTAATGTGATAATAGGGGTTTTAATTAGAAAGAAATTTCAATTAATCAACCTAGAGTCGATGTAACACCCCAAACCCGTCCCATTCGTTACTACCGAATTTGAAATGCCACTGCAGAAAACGTTTGAAAATATCCTGACTTGCGGTGGAACTTGAAAACTTTGTTCTTATTCAAAAACCATGTCCATTTAAAATTTTTAAATAATATAAGCTTGATAAAATATCCAATTAAAACTTTATTATATATATATATATATAGATTTATGAAAATAAAACCATTTAGAAAGATATCTCAATTGTCAATCCATAATAAAACATAATATTAAAGATACTTAATAAAAATACCTAAATACTTTAATGGGCCTTATTACAATAAACACTTAATCAAAATACTGAAAATATAAATACTTAATTAATTAAATAAAATGTCTTCGCATGGGCCACCTCGTATCCACTCCAAACCGGTCCAAGCATCACTTGTGATGTTGATAGAAAGTGGGTGAGTCATATGGACTCAAAGGTGTAATTAAACCATGAATTCCACCACATGTTAACACATATTAACCCATATATCGATAACAAGATATCATATTCACAATTTACCACATTACGGGCTTGGCCCATATTCATAACACTTATCGTGTAATGAGGTAATTAACCACATACTTTTCACATCTTGGCTTAGCCCATTTCTTATTCAAATCCACATTCACATCTGGGCTTGGCCCATTTCACATTAAATTCACATATCGGATATAATTATGCAAAGTGTACCCAACCCAAACCTAGGGTCCATCCTCTACACACCCCTTATCCACTTACACACACGGGGATTAATAAATCACCTCTCCTTTTCACTCCAAAAGGCAATCAATGCCGTCCACGTGCAATAAAGCACAAAAATCCACAACGCGACCTCAGTTAGCGCCAATCCTCAGTGTAGCCATAGCTAACACCAAAACCACGATGGGACACATAGTCACTCATCAACCACGATATGGCACATAGCCTATATCAACCACGATGAGGCACAGAGCTACTCATCAAACCACGCAAACTAAATCACAAATAATCCACAACGTGACCTCAGTCAACATCAATCCACGATGTAGCTCAAGGCTAACATCAAACCACGTACTCGAAGTACACCTGTACCTTCTTTCATATCCCAACCCATGCACATGCAACATGTAATAGTGGCATAATAATAATAAATGCATGCACATGTTATTAAAGACCATCATATTTCCATAGGCATAGTCACATTCACATCGGCACTTTCACATTCAGTATCAACAGATAATACTAACTCGATTATCGATATACCCTTTTAGGTAATCACCACATAATCGCCATCGACCTTGGTTAGCACATAATTCACACAAGCAAATATAGCAAAAACACGGAAAGCGGTGGGTTAATCACACACCGCCTATTTAGCGGAATCCGAACTATTTGATTCTAACACGATGAGCGGGTTTTTCCTGCTCCTTAATGCTGATTTGGTCTCCTACCAAATCCGGAGGCTTTGATTATCTCTGCCGATTTGTCCCTAACATCCATAGATAGAATTGGTCACACTTAATCACGTGGTATGGCCTATGGTAGAAAGTCACCAATCACTTACCTCATTGAAACCCGAGAACTAATACTAGTTCTTTGTGTAGTCGAAATCCTACATATACCATATGTTAAAATCGGCTAGCACATAAACCCATAAATAATGGCCCTTGACCGAAATTACATAACGCTTACCTTGATATCTGCAAATCTCGAAACTTCTCCTTTAATGCTCCTTCTTCTGGCTACACACAAAAAGGACACACTTAATGGCGCTAAGACATTCGCCATGCTCTAAAAATCAAGACCAATCATTGATTCGACATACCAATATAAGAACCCAAAACCAATTGTTTAAGGAGAGAACACACTTACCACCCCGTTACTTGTGAAGACCCAAAGAGGGTAAGTTTCGCTTTCTATCTTGGCTTTAAAGGCTTGCAAAGAATAGAAAATAAACACTTTGATATTCGGCTAGGCTTTTCAAGTGGTGTAGCTATATTCACTATCACTAAAAGAAATAAATATAGATAGAAGAAAAAAAAGTAGTAGTGGCTAAGGAATTCTAAGAATGGCAATGTTTAAGAGTGATTTCGGCTCAAGCAAAAACAAAAAGAAAAGATGTGGAAGAAGAAAGAGAAATCCATACACAAAAAGGTTCTAACTTTCGGCTTCTGTAAAAAGAAAAATAAGGTGCAATAGTTTGGCAAAACACAAAGATGAAAAAGGGAGAATTTACTCAAAGTTTCGGCAGTAAAATAAGCACCCTTACTAACTAAAATTCTGCACTTATGCTCCCCATCAAATCCCTCATATTCCTCTTATTTTATCTCTTGACACCTATTCAAAAATAAATAAAATACAATAGCCATTATCCCTTATCTTACTAATTTAAACCAAATAAAACTCCCAACCTTTATCCCTCTCTATAGCCGAAATTTTCAAAATAAAAGAACCCAGCCTTAGCTTATCTTATTGGAGTCCACATGCTGCCCACCTTCTCTCCACCTCTTGACGCCAGCTACAAAAATAAAACACCAAACTACTGCTCCCATGGTTCGAACATGGGACCTGATGGAGCAAACTGCACTAACGCCCCTAACCATTCTGCCAAGGCATTCCTTTGTGACATAAACTCGTCACAATTTCTTTTAGGAGCTCCTTCGTTAGCTCCCCCTTGCTTTAACGCCTAAAGCCAAAAATAAAAACATTCAACTGCTACTCACACGCCTTGAACCCGAGACCTGTTGGAACCCTTAACTGTAGGTAATGCCCCAGGCCACTTTGCCAAGGCGCTGTTTGTGATATAATTCACCCTGAACTTCTTTTAACACCTCTTTCCCAAGCTCCCCCTTGTCCTAAAGCCAAAGCAAAATAAAAACACCCATTTGCTTTCCACGCTACTTGAACCCAAGACCTGCGCCACTGGGCATCACCTCCAAACCCTTAAGTGGCGCCTTGCGCCCACTTTACCAAGGCACTCTTTGTGTCCAAAACCCATCGCACATTTCCTTAAAGCCGTCTTCATCCAACTCCCTTCTTGACGCATAAAATACAAAATAAAACACTCCCATGCCGCCCTCAAGACTCGACCCTCTTCCCTCCTGGAGCCTCTTTGTACCTTAGCGCCCCAAGCCACTTTGCCAATTGATTTCTTGTGTCCTAACCTCCACAAGATTTCTTTTAAGACCTCCTTGCCTAGTTTCCCCTTTTTACACTTAAAATCCAAAAATTTTCCAAAGCTTCCCTTTTTATCCTAGAATTTTAAGAACCTCTAAAACACATCCAACCACTCTTAAAGCCTACTAACTCATGAATTATGCACGAATGCATAACCCCTAATCTAGGATATTACAGTTCTACCCTCCTTAAAAATAGTTTTGTCCTCAAAATTACTTACTAACTATTGGCTGAACAATCCTACTTATCACACTACACTTACGCTGCGCACTCCGATCTTAATAAAACTATCTTACCTTCTAGGCACAGTCTTAAAGTTCACATCCAAGGTTTCATACACTTCACTAGCAATACAACAATGAACTATCTCTAAAGCAATAAATAATATTCCAGAACAAGGAACTTACCCGCATCACATCCTTGGTTGTCTCACATCTGAACCTTCAGCTCCTCCGCCGGGTGTTCCACAACCTTGGTCGAAACCATTTCCTCCATGGTTTGGACCACGAACCTTCGTTGCCTGAGGACAATTCTTAACCAAATGAGCCTTAGATCCACATCGGAAACATACCTTACTATTACCCCAACACTCTCTTGTGTGAGTTCTCCACAATGAGCACATAAACGACTCCGATTCTCGAAGCCGCACGGTGCACGTCTGAAATTCTCGATCCTTGGTCTTTTCGAACATCTCCAAACGATCTTGACGGTCCAAAACTTCTCTTATTCCGTTCCTATTCTTTTCTCGGTTTCTCTTACATCCTCTTAACTTTTTTAGCTATCCGAGCTTTCTCCACTAAAATGGCAAAGTCTATTTCTACGCATGCGAGCAATCAACTCTCAACTCATCTCGTAGCCCATCTTGAATCGGACACACCTTTCGTGTCGTAGCTACGATCCCTTTGGCGTCTTGACTTAACCGCACAAATTCAGCTTCATACTCTGCTACTGACTTGCTTCCTTGAACCAAGTTTAGAAACGCCTTTCTCTGTGAGTCTAAGTAGCTAGCTCCAATGTACTTCCCTTCAAACTTAAGATTAAAATATTCCCAATCCACTCGATCTGCCGGAACACCTTGCCTGACAGTGAGCCACCATCGATAAGCTTTATCTAGGAGCAACGAGACAGCACCTTTCAGCTTTTCCTCGGGAGTACAGTCCAAATCGTCTATGATTCTTTCGACTACCTCCAACCAATACTCTGCTACATTCGGAGCTACTCCTGATACTCCTCTAAAAACTTTAGCTTCGTTTGACCTAAGTCTTTCTGATACTCATTTTCGAGCTCCATTTCCCACACTAGCTCACGCCACACGTTCTAGTACTCGCAACATAGCGCGAGCGATCTTGCATCATCCCCGTCTGATCTTTTTGCTCAACACCAAAAGTCGGTGGTAGTGGCGGTGGTACCCACTCTCGGATCCTTGACCGACTTAACGGGTTTCGACACTACCATTCTACCTCTATGCGTCCCACGACGACCACGTCCCTAGAACTCATCTCTAATGTCGCAATTTAATCTGATTAAGAAGTTTTATGCATTAGTACTTTTGTTCCACTGATTAACCGCAAACAATTTTATGAAAAGAAGTTCTAGAAGTGGTTCTTTCGATCACACAAAGTTTCAGTTCAAGTTCATTACTCTAATTCAGAGAGTCACATCCATTCCTCAATGGAGGCACATTCATTCATCAACAAGAACACATTCATTCAGTGGTATCTACCACACACATTCACTATTTGGACATTTCTGCCCGTTCTTATGCCAGGGGCATTTTCGTCATTTGTCCTATAGGGGTATTTTGGTAATAAATCAGGATCAATTTAAAAATCTTTATAAACTAAAGGTTTTTCAAAAACTCAGGGTAATCTTGAAAATTTGTTTTTCCAAATCAGAGGTGTTGCAAAAATTTCAAAAATCGGGGTTATTTCGGTAATTTTAAAAGTTAGGGGCATTTTTGTAAATTCTCCAAATCAGGATATCTTGATATTTGTAAAACAGAAGTTTCTGGTATTTTTGAAAAGTAGAAACATTTTAGCAAAAGTTGAGGGTATTTTTGAAAATCTTAAAAACTAAGGGTATTTTAGTAATTTATAACACAGGGGCATTTTAGTAATTTTCCCAAATCAAAATACCTTAAATTTTCTGTAAAATAGAGTTTTTGGACACTTTTTCAAAATAGAAAAATTTTACTAAAATCGAGGGTAATATGGTAATTTTAGAAACCAAGGGCATTTTGTAATTTCTGACCGAGGGGTATTTTAGTAATTTTGGCAAACCGAATTTTTTGAGAAATTTTCAAAATAGATTTTGTTGCAAATCGAAGGGTTAATTTAAGGATTTTAAAACTAAGGTTTTTATAAAATATGGCTAGTCTCTTTCGGGTTTTAATCATTGGTTTAGCCGATGACTAAGTCCTCTTGGTTAGGGTGAACGGTTACTACGCACCAGGTAGGATTCGAGTATAGAGGAGGTGAGTCGCTAGGACTGCTTAAATACCAAGCTCTTACCGAATCCACTTCTAGACATGCGCACAACTGTTGCCACACCCTAGCTCGGCGACTTAGTCACAGGTTTGTTTAATGGTCCTTAAGTCTTATGTATTCAATGTTGGGGTAGACTAGTCCTAGGGTTTAATAGCCCTAATCTACTTATCTACGAGCCCAAATAAGCCCATAACAGTTCATATAAACAAATTACTTCAATAATTAGAAGTACTTACCTGGTGGACTTCGGGTTAAAGATACAAGTGCCATGCCGAATAACTCGAAATAAAAGTCCATATTTTGAAAAGCCCATTTTGAAAACATTTTGGACCCAAAACCCTCAAAGTCGAGTTTTGAACCGGCTCGATACCAAATCAGTAACACCCCAAACCCGCCCATTCTTTACTAATCGAATTTGAAATGCCACTGCAAAAACGTTTGAAAATATCGACTTGCGGTGGAACTTGAAAACTTTGTTCTTATTCAAAAACCATGCCCATTTAAAAGTTTTAAATAATATAATCTTGATAAAAATATCCAAATTAAAACTTTATTATATATATATATTTATGAAAATAAAACCATTCATGAAAGATATCTCAATTGTCAATCCATAATAAAACATAATATTAAAGATACTTAATAAAAATACCTAAATACTTTAATGGGCCTTATTACAATAAACACTTAATCAAAATATCGAAAATATAAATACTTAATTAATTAAATAAAATGTCTTCTACATGGGCCACCTCGTATCCACTCCAAACCGGTCCAAGCATCACTTGTGATGTTGATAAAATTGGGTGAGTCATATGAGACTCGGTGTGTAATTAAACCACTAAATTCCACCCACATGTTAACACATATTAACCCATATATCGATAACAAGATATCATATTCACAATTTACCACATTCGGCTTGGCCCATATTCATAACACTTATCGTGTAACAGGTAATTAACCACATACTTTTCACATCTTGGGCTTAGCCTATTTCTTATTCAAATCCACATTCACATACTGGGCTTGGCCCATTTCCACATTAAATTCACATATCAGATATAATTATGCAAAGTGTACCCAACCCAAACCTAGAGTCCATCCTCTACACACCCCCTTATCCAGCCTACCACACACCAGGGAATTAATAAATCACCCTCTCCTTTTCAGTCCAAAAGGCAATCATTGCCGTCCACGTGCAATAAAGCACAAAAATCCACAACGCGACCTCAGTTAGTGCCAATCCACGGTGTAGCCGTAGCTAACACCAAAACCACGATGGGGCACATAGTCACTCATCAACCACGATATGGCACATAGCCTATATCAACCACGATGAGGCACAGAGCTACTCATCAAACCACGTGAACTAAATCGCAAATAATCCACAACGTGACCTCAGTCAACATCAATCTACGATGTAGCTCAAGGCTAACATCAAACCACGTACTCGAAGTACACCCGTACCTTCTTTCATATCCCAACCCATGCACATGCAACATGTAATAGTGGCATAATAATAATAAATGCATGCACATGTTATTAAAGGGACCATCATATTTCCATAGGCATAGTCACATTCACATCGGCACTTTCAAATTCGTATCAACAGATAATAATAACTCGATTATCGATATACCCCTTTTTAGGGTAATCACCACATAACTGCCACTGCACTGGTTAGCACATAATTCACACAAGCAAATATAGCAAAAACCCAGAAAACGGTGGGTTAATCACACACCTGCCTATTTAGCGGAATCCCGAACTATTTGATTCTAACACGATGAACGGGGTTTTTCCTCCTCCCTTAATGCCGATTTGGTCTCCTACCAAATCCCGGAGGCTTTGATTATCTCTGCCGATTTGTCCCTAACATCCATAGATAGAATTGGTCACACTTAATCACGTAGTATGGCCTATGGCCGAAAGTCATCAATCACTTACCTCACTGAAACCCGAGAACTAATACTAGTTCTTTGTGTAGTCGAAATCCCTACATATACCATATGTTAAAATCGGCTAGCACATAAACCCATGAATAATGGCCCTTGACCGAAATTACATAACGCTTACCTTGATATCTGCAAATCCCGAAACTTCTCCTTTAATGCTCCTTCTTCCGGCTACACACAAAAAGGACACACTTAATAGCACTAAGACATTCGGCCATGCTCTAAAAATCAAGACCAATCATTGATTCGGCATACCAATATAAGAACCCAAAACCAATTGTTTAAGGAGAGAACACACTTACCACCCATGCGATCCTGGAGCCTCTTTGTACCTTAGCGCCCCAAGCCACTTTGCCAATTGATTTCTTGTGTCCTAACCTCCACAAAATTTCTTTTAAGACCTTCTTGCCTAGTTTCCCCTTTTTACACTTAAAATCCAAAAATTTTCCAAAGCTTCCCTTTTTATCCTAGAATTTTAAGAACCCCTAAAACACATCCAACCACTCTTAAAGCCTACTAACTCATGAATTATGCACGAACGCATAACCCCTAATCTAGGATATTACAGTTGATTTCTCTCCTAAAGTTGGTTTCTCTTACTCTGGAAAGAAATATTAGCATTATTTAGGAATTTTTACAAATCAAGATACTAAGTGAAGAAAATTGTTTAATTCTTTCTTAGGTGTTGTTTCGCTTCTTGGGTGTTAATTGTTTGTTTTCCTGATTTGTTCTTTGTTGTATTCTTTAGTTAATTAATTTAGTTAATTTTAGTTTTAATCAATCTCCAATTTATCAATTAAATAATAGAAAGACAATGATTACTAATACTTTCAGTTCTCATGGGAATGATATTTTTGCTCACCGTAACTATACTATTAATTGATAAATGTACTAGTCTTAGTTAAATTTTTAATTAGTTTGCAAATGCATCAATTAAAGTATAAAAAATTTAATCTAGAACAAAAGAACTTTTTTTTTTTGATAATGCTCTGCAAAAAGAATTTACAATCCAATACATAACATGAAATTCTACTACAGTAATTATTTTTGTCTTGACTTATATGGAGCGGTGATTAATCCTCTTATTAAACACTCACTTGCACATATTCAAACCGTATTAACCCAATATCTTACTCTTAATATTGTAGAAAAAAACAATTATTTTTAGCCATATATATAGAAAGACCCCAAACAATTGGCTATAATATAATAATTATGGATGGCCAAATCTTAGACACTACAATAAGCTTTAAGACGAGTTATATAACCCTCAGATTGAACAGCTGCTTGAGTGATTTCGGAGTAATAAAATTTCAAAAATTCTTCATAGTCAAGAGGTTTGAAAAGAATGGGATTGTTGTCATCGACAAGCTCATTTGGAACCTTTATTACGTAGCCTCCTCTTGGCATTGTAAACAGTCCCAAGCTATACCTTTCTTCGTTACCCTTCGTCATGACACGATGAGAAGGCGAAGGCAATCGACCATTTAACCATACCTGCAAAAATATAAGAATTTTATGTTTTAAGTCAAGCGATTTAAACACTCTGTGATGTAAAAAATAAGCGGAACTTACGCTAAGGGACTCTCCAATCAAGACTATGAAAGAATTGGGTGAAGGCTTCATATTGATCCATTCACCATCTTTGCTTTGAATCTGTAGTCCATTAACCTCGTTTTGATACAAAAGGGTCATCGTATTAGAGTCACAGTGCGCAGCTAACGCATGGGTTGAATCATTGGTTTTTGGCTTTTCATATTTCATGACCCTCAGTTGATAGTTTATGGAGTCAAGGAGCTCATCCATGTATTTCTCAAGTCCAAAACTCTCCAAAATCATCTTCAAAATTGTCTTCTGTAACTCGGATGCTAGTTGAGTGAAAGACGCTAGAATTTTACTGCCAAATACAAAGCATATAATTAATAAAATTGCTCCTTTCTTGGGAGAAATCTTTGTAATATCATCTTTGGGGATGTTGATTTGGAATATGAATAATAAAGTTATTGTTTTGGATATGTCTATACTTGATTTCAACTTTGGGTTTTCAAGTTGTAGTGCTCTTATCTACAAAAATTTAAGGTTAAAACTAGAATACACAGCACGGGAACAATACCTCTATTGTTCTAAATTCGGGTCGACGTGTCAGAGAATGACAACTTCAAAAACTTTTCCTAATAAAGAGGTCGATTCCAAGAAGTCTAATAGTTTTGTTAAAGGGATTTTTGCAAGTGAAGCACTTAAAGGCTAAAAGTTGTATTAGAAGTCAAATTGCATTTTGATGATAGATCAAAAAAGTAAGTCGGTCTTTTTTGTTAAAAGTTTCTTTCAATTCTATTGTTAAAAACTATGTAGCTAATAGAATAATGAGACAATTATACATGGTGTGCTATGTGTATCTCATGCTGACATGAGGGACTAGTTTTTAACAATAAAAATGGATAAATTTTTTAACAAAAAAATTGATTTACTCTTTGATTTAATATCTAATTAAAGATTTTTTCTAATAGACAAAACAAAATATATTCTGACTTCTAATGCAAGGGCTCCTGTAATACTTGTTACTACCTGAAACTTATGTTTCCTTGAGGCCATAAAGTGTTGGTGAGGCATTGTTCAATGTTTTCAGCAATCTGAGCATCATCCATCGACAAGCTTTGAAACGGTCCATGAGGATTGAAATAGCCCCGAAAGGGCTTGTCGGAAACACACAGTTTTTTGGTTTGTAAAGGCAAGTCAAAGGCCTCTTGCAAAGCCCCAAACACTGCCTTTCGAAGCTCCAGGATTGGATCAAACAATGCCTCGAAACAACCGTACTCCTCCAGTGCTTCCCGAACTTGGGATTTCACTAAATCCCATTCAGGGCTGCCAGGTTTCAGGTTTTGGTTTGTGAAATCTATAACTGGAACCATTGCCGGAGTTGTTGAGCTCATCTATGTTTATATCAAACAATAATGCTTGAATGGCACCTTTAATATACAATCAATGAGATTTATAATTGCATTGAAAGTCCCTCCTTGCAAATCAAAGGAACAAAATAATGGGTATATTTTTTTGTGAAAAAAAACAAATTGCTATGATACAAATAATTTATATGTTGAATAGCGATATTAATATTTGTCTGCTGGTAGAAACCAGACATATACGGTCACAAATCACAGTCATCTGATGTAATATGATTAATTCTTTATCCTCTTGTTGTCACTTCATACGATCACCTCAACATTTAAAAATATAAATAATGTCACAATAAATTATTCAGTCATCATTTGATAATAATTTACATTAACTAATTAATAGATAAATAATATATATCATATATCATATATTATATTATATTATAAAACAGGATTTTTAAATTTTTAATGTGTTCATAACTAACAAAAAAAAAAATTGTGTAGGGAAAGATTCCATCATACACATAAACTCCTCTGTTAACTCAAATAATCAAACTGAAATTGTCAAGAGGAGGGTGAATTATCTTTTAAAAATTTTGTGGATGCTAGAGAGAAATGAACATAAGAATTTAGAGTGGTTCGACTCTAATTGCCTACTCCACTACTTTACTACTAAGGATTTTCCCAAATTGACTAATTTGATAACTTTTGAGGACAAAGTAACCTTACAAACTCTTTTAAGATTTCTACCCAAATCTTAAAACACAAACTCTTTCAAAGAGATACAAAAAATAATCCATACAAAATCAAAGTGTTTGCAAATTAAGCTCAATTACAAAGAAAAACACTTAGCAAATAGAATGAAAATAAAACTCACAAGTGTATGAAAAAAGAGCATGGAAATAATTTTACTTACAATTTTACATAGCATGTCATTGTAAATTTTAAAACAATTTAAAAAAAAAAACTTTCAAGTTTATCACTATTTTTATAAATTATTTACGCTATTAAAATTGATATAGATGTTTGAAAGTATAAATAATGTTACAACAGATCATTTACTTATAACACCCTTAACCTGACCTAGGCGTTATGGCCGAATCTGGAAGTGTTACGAAGAATAGTTTTAAATCACATCTTTTAAGTTAAAACGTATCATTTTATTAGTTTACCAATTGGAGTCTTAATATACGGAAAAACTTGTGTTTGTAATCATATTTAAAATCATTTAAAGTTGTCAAGAATTTGCAACGGAAGTTTAAAAATCATTTTATTCGAAACCAAGCTCGAGTTTCCAAAAAGCCATTTGTAAAAACCATTTGTTTGCGTAAAGTGTTTCTGTCAACGTTACGAAAAAGAAAACAAAACTAAATTCGAATCCAAAAGTTAAAACCATACAGTCTAGAGAGTCCCAAAAGTTACAAATTAACTCTCAAGAAAAACCCATAATTTAAATTAAAACCAGGATTACTAAATAAAAATAGTTCTCTGTCGAGCAGTCACCACTGAGTCTCCGTCGCACTGACCGCCTAAGTTTGGGGATTACCTGAACAGAACTAACAAAAAGATGTGAGTTTTCGTAAACTCAGTGTGTAACCCAACAAAGATAGTCATGCAACATTTACAGAATCTCATATGCAGACAGAAATAAAATCGGACCTAAGTCCTTAACATATACAGATATACAGAATCCTACCCCCATCCTCTACACACCATCTCCCACCATCCTATCACACTATGTGGGGTTAAAAACACCCACCCATCCCTACACATCATATAGTGTCGATGCGACACATACAAAATAATATGAGCCATGATGTCAGATAATAGGCTAAAAGTCATCATTCAGATCACTTCTTTCACATATACAAATCCCACCCCAAATATAGATACAGAATACAGAATTATCATGCTTAACATGCTCGTATATAGATATCATGATACGGGCACGCCCCGGCACGAACCAAGTGTGAGCCGAGACCCGGTGGTGCTACCACAAGGACCTATCACGAGGGCACGAGCGAAGCAGTTCAAGGACGCCATTGGAGCTATGGTTCGGCAAGTGTGGACAGAATTTGAAGCTAGGCCGTTCGGACATGATGTAGGACACCTGAGAAGCCAATGTCGCAACCTCCTACAAGCTCAACTTCCATTAGACGAGCTCATTCCTAGCTCCATTGCAACTAACGAGCTCAAGCCTAGTTTCCAATCAGCTCACGAGCTTATGCTAGCTCAACCCCCAGCTCGTGCGTGAATTATGAGCTAAATATGGCCATTCTGCCTTAGCTCACCATTTAAATAAATTAAGATAAAATAAAATTTGAACATATTAATTATTTGTTCTTAAATTGTTGATGCATTTAAATAATCATAAATATGTCCTAGATATTACATCATTAATAGGTGATATTAATATGTCTAGCTTAAGACAAATTAATGAGCTGCTGCCCATTTAATTTGCATAGCCGAATCTTGCATTTAGTTTGTCCTAAGCTACAGCCGAATTTTAATAGGTCCTAATCAGCTTAAATTCAAATTATTCCAGCTCAAAAACATGTATTAAATATGTCCTAGTTGCTGGAAATATGGCTAAGCATTAACTTAATGAGCTATTTTATTTCTTCTTGTAGGTGCATGCAAGGGACGACAAACAAGGTGCATGTGCAGCTAAAAAAAATTCAATTCCTTCAAGTGATGCTTCGGTCTGTTCAAAGGCCTCCTTAGCTGCTGATTTAGCTCCCCAAAATGACCATTTAGCTCACCTAAGCTATCCAAAAGATGCCGTTCACACCAGCAGCTCATGGCATTCACATTAGGGGCTGTTTAGCTCCTTCTTTTCACACTTGTGGCTGTTGATTTTTGGTGCATTCATCAGCTGAATAGCTAGCTATTCAAAGCTGAAATCAATGAAGAAATTAAAGGCATTCAAGCCCCTTGGCCGAACATTGAAGTGCCATTCAGCCCTCTCTTTTGCTTGAAGATTCAGCTGCACCTAGGCCATCTAGAAGCTGCCCATTGAACTCCCATTCAGCCGAATATGGACTTGGTACTCAAGAGGATTTGTTCTAGATTAATCAAGATTATTCTAGACTAAGTTAGCTTAGCTATTAAGGCTCATGAATGTGGCTATTCGGCTGTTACATTTAGCCTATAAATATTTGAACTTTGCATTTGTAAAAGGACTTTTGATGAATTTTATACCGTTATTTTATCGAATTTGTGAGAGCACTTCTCCATTTTCGTTTTAGGATTCGTTGGCTTATCTAGTAAGCTAGTGGTGTCAACCCTTCCTTTTCTTATCCCGATACCGAGGTTCCTATCGTATTTCGATAGTGGGTCGAGGTCCGTTTTAAAACCCAAAATCGAACCTTAAGAAACTTAAAGTAAATCGGGTCGATACCTACTTTGGTATTGGTTCTTACTCGTTTTCTTAAGCCTTAAACCGAGCCCAAACATTTTACGAACTATTTTTTCATAACCTTTCTAAACCCGAACACCTTCTTTTCTTCTCCACTTCATTTACCCCCTTTTCGAACACTTATTCTACTTATTATCCCGACCTATCTCGACAACAACTATCCCCTACCAAATTCGAGCCATCCCTAAACCGAGACATCTCCCGAATACCGTTCTTAAACTCGAGCTAATCCCACACTTCTTATACTTTATTTATCCAAAACTCCATACCCCCTTCTCCAAGATTAGACTTCTCTATTTCTCGAGTATTATTCTTCTCCTCTCTTCGATTTTTGTATTTCTCGATTACTATTAGGCAACTAAGTATACATTTCGATTTCATCTCAAGATCGGGACTGTATCATATCATATATACTCAAACAAGGTAGTAAGACATACATATCAGTTTCCTACTCATATTAGACTGTCAGAATATCAGATCACATGAATTAGGGTTTGGTTAGCCCTTACCAACCTACGATAGGCCCCTAGTCGATCAGAACGACCCATGCGACCCTAGGAAAATTTTCAAAATTTTTAGGCCCACAAGCCCAAATTGGCCTTACCCGTGTGGTTCACACGGCTTGGCCCAAAACCCACACGCTCGTGTGACACACCTTTATGAGCCCACATGCCCAACCTAGCCTTGCCCGTGTGGCCCACACGCCACACGTTCTCCATCACACGGTCGTGTCTCACACACAGCCACACTCTTGATAGTTACACGGTAGTGTGTCCCACACGGCTAGCCACACGGCCTGCCACACGCCCGTGTGACATTGACAGTCTCAATTTTTGGCTTTTGCCGAACCTCATTTTCTCGTGTTTCAGGTACTCACCTGGTTCGTTTTTTGAAGAATTCACACCCCCGGAGTGAACAACACCTAAAATTGTCAACCAAAACACCCACAATTAACTTTAATTCAGAAATCCAACCGAGTCACCTCTTGGGAAAAACTCAAAAAACACAACAGAAAACTACACTAAGACGATCCAAAAGCTTACCCTTGACAATAGTAGCCTCGAAACTTCATTACACCACCGAAGGGTCTCGATTTTCCTGAAGAGCTCTACCAAAACGGTATACTGGATTAACTCAAATTTTAATAGAAACAAAAGTAAAAATAAGACTCCCACAACACCACGACGAACCCCTACTTTCAAAATTGTACGATGGAAACAAAAAGTAAAACACCGCGATTGGAAGAGGAAATTTTGGCAGGAATCAAAAAGAAGAAAGAAGGAAAATTTTACAAAAGAAGAGTATAGTAACATCAGAAAGAGGGAGAGTTTTCTTTCTTTTTTTGGGAAAAAGAAAATAAAAGATTTTTAACTCAAATTAATTTTTTATGACATATCCCTAAAATTTCTCTAACTCCCCACTACTCCACTAACCCAAACCAACCACTTTAGAATTCCCACCCCACTGAAACTCTATCGACAACCAAGATAAAAATTAAAATCCATACTCACACAAGGATTCGAACACGAGACTTTAGGGCAACTAACTCCTTACCACTCAAACCAACAAGCTCATTCTAATATGAGTTTACAAATAATATTATATAAGCCCACCACATAGAGATAAGGCTTAGATCAAAAATAACAAAATTTTCCAATTGTGGGACTTGAACCAAAGACCTCATGCACACACCCAGAACACTTAACCACTGAAGCAGATACACATTTGTGTTAGATTTCACAATAATAGGCTTAAATTATTCAGGACATTACAACATTACCCCTAAAAGAAATTTCAGCCTCAAAATTTACTTGTTCCGAACAAATGAGGCCTCCTCGGTGCTATGATTCTGCCATAGAACCTTCATTAGCGGTATGGACTTCCTCTTCAAAACCTTAATATCTCGATCCAAAATTTGAATCGGCTCATCCTCAAATGTCAAGTTTGATCTAACCTTGATCTTCTCAACAGAGACAATGTGAGATGGATCAGACCGATACCGCTTCAACATCGAGACATAAAACACATTAAGGATTGGGTCTGACTCTAGAGGTAGCTCTAACTGATAAGCAATAGGTCCCACATGCTTCAGAATTCGATACGGCCTAATGAACCTATGGCTCAACTTGCCCTTACGATCAAACCTCTAAAATTTCTTCTACGGAGATACCTTAAAGAATACAAAATTTTTCACAGAGTACTCGATATCCCTCCTTTTCAGATCTGCATAAGACTTCTGTCTATCAGAAGCTGCCATAAGACGATCTCAAATTAGTCTAACCTTATTTTCAGTCTCAGAAACTAACTTAGGACCCAAAACCTGACGCTCATCCAACTCAGTCCAACATAGCGGAGTACGACACTTACGATCACACAAAGCCTCGTAAGGTGGCATCTGGATGCTAGACTGTAAACTGTTATTGTAGGCGAACTCAGCTAACGGCAGAAAATCTTTCAAACTACCTCGAAAATCAATCACACAGCTCCGAAGCATATCCTCTAGTATCTGATCAGCCTCTCAGACTGACCATCGGTCTGAGGATGGAACGTAGTACTAAAATCCAATCTCGAACCCAAGAGCTTCGTGAAGTTTCTTCTAGAACCAAGAAGTGAAGCGATGATCCTATCAGAAATTATCAAAACTAGAACTATGCAGTCTTACAATCTCGGAGATGTAAAGCTTCGCTAACTTTTGCAGAGAATAGTCCACCCAGACCGAAATAAAATGAGCAGACTTGGTTAATAGATCTACAATGACCTACATAGAATCCTTCTTAAAGGGTGTTAAAGGTAACCCACTAACGAAGTCCATCGTCACATTCTCTCATTTCCACAAGGGAATATTAACAGGTTGTAGTAAACCCGAAGGCAACTAGTGCTCAGTCTTATCTTGCTGGCACGTCAGACAACGAGTAACAAAATTCGTTACCTCATGTTTCAATCCTAACCACCAGTATAGCTCACGAAGATTTCGATACATTTTATTGCCACCGGGATGCATAGCATAAGGGCTACTATAAGTTTCTCTCAAAATTGACTGTCTCAGATTAGAATCGTTCGGTACACAAACCTATCCTTAGAAACACAAAACTCCATCCTTATTCATTCTAAAATCAAAAGTACTGCCACTCTCAACTTGATGAAACCGTGGAACTAAAGACTCATCCCTTAGCTGTTTTTCCCGAATCTACCCAATCCAAGTCAACTTAACCTGCAACTCGACTAATAGACCTCTATTATCAAACAAACTGAGATGAGCGAACATCACCTTTACATCATCCATCGCTCTACGATTGAGAGCATGGGCCACCATATTGGCCTTATTGGGATGATAATCTATCGTGTAGTCATAATCTTTGAGCAGTTCAATCCATCGACCTGCCTAAGATTCAACTCCTTTTGAGTAAGAAGGTACTTGAGGCTCTTGTGATCGATGTAGATGATACACCTCTCACCATACAAATAATGCCTCCAAATCTTTAATGCAAACACCATAGCGGCTAACTCAAGTTTGTGCGTCGGATAATTTCCCTCGTATGACTTAAGATATCGAGACGTAGAAGTCATAATATTACCATCTTGTATCAATACACATCCCAAATTGACGTGCGATGCATCACTATACACCATAAACTCTTTACCAGATTCAGGCTGTATCAAAACATGAGCCTGAGTCAGAATAGACTTGAACTTCTCTAAGCTCTATTGTTGCGTATCAATCCAGACGAAAGGAACATTCTTGCGTAGAAGTTTAGTTAGAGGAGCTGCAATCAGTGAGAACCCCTCAACAAACCTTCGATAGTAACCCGTAAGAACCAAAAACTTGCATATCTCAAAAATATTCTTAGGCTATTTCCAATCAAGCACAGCCTCAATCTTTCTAAGATCAACTCGAGTCCCCTCAGCAGAAACCACATGCCCCAAAATGTTATCTCTCGTAACCAAAACTCACATTTACTCAACTTAGCGTAAAGATGCTTCTCTCGAAGTATCTGAAGCACTACTCTAGGATACTCATCATGCTCATCCTCAATCTTAGAATGCACTAGAATATCATCAATGAAGACTACAAAAAACTGATCCAGATACGGTTGAAAATCTCGGTTCATCAAATCCATGAATGTAGCCGGAGCATTTGCCAAACCAAAGGGCATAACTAGAAACTCTTAGTGCCCATAATGAGTCCTAAAAGTTGTCTTATGAATATCAGCTTCCTTAACCCTAAGCTGATGATACCCAGATCGGAGATCTATTTTTGAGAATATCGTAACACTATAAAACTGATCAAACAGATCATCGATCCTCGAAAGTGGGTACTTATTCTTCACAGTTAGCTTATTTAGTTGCCGATAGTCAATGTAACGCCCCAAAATTCTTATTTTTGCTTCTACTAAAATGTGACACAACTGTGCATCTACTTCAGTGGTTAAGTATTCTGGGTGTGTGTGAGAGGTCCCAAGATCAAGCCCTATCTTTGGCAAATTTTGGAATTTTTCTGACTTAAGCCTTCTATTTACTCAATGGGCTTATATTTAGTTGTCTGTAATTCTATATCAGAATGAGCTTGCTGGTTCAAGTCGTAAGGGAGTTAGTGTGTGAAGTTCTTATGTTCGAAACTCTGCATGAGTGTAATGCTAATCTTTTTGCTTGATTTACTGTTAAAAGTCTTGATGGAGTGGGATTCTGGGAGTTGGTTGTTAAATGGGTTAGTAGGGGAGTGAAATAAGGGATTCATATCATTTTTATATTTATTTTATTTTATTTTTGTTTTTTCTCTGTTTTCTCAAAATTTCTAACGTTAGCCTCGTTCTTTACCATTTTTTTTCCTTTTCTTTTTCCTTCCCTCAATTTTGTTCTTTTACGTTGTAATCCTTGTTCTCGGTATTTCGGTGCTCTGCACTATTCTAGTAAGTGGGATTTTGAATTCTATAATTTAGTATTTTTTAAATGTTTCTATTGGCTTTGTGGTATGAAGGTTAAGAGACTCTTTTTTTTTTTTACTTATTTGTGGTTTAGAAGAAGGTGGTGAGCGGTGAAGTTTTGTTCGATAGCCTAAGTCGTGCAAGGGGTCTGTTCAGGCCTTCGATAAGTGTTGTGTGTTAATTTGGGATTTGGTATCTTTCGTAGTTGACTGCTAATTGGGCATCTGAACATTATGTTTTAGGTTTTAAAGGTCTCGGGAGTGGTTTCGCATCGAAACGATACTAGGTGTGTACCCAAAACACAGAAATTGAGTTTTCAACAAAAGCCAAAAATGGCCACTATCGATGCCACCACCGGCCGTGTGGTAAGCCGTGTCACGACAACACGGTCATGTGATCAATGAAGGCCAGGCCATGCGCAAGACACAGCAGTGTGATGGCTGGAGTGTGGCCGTGTGAGCCACATATGCTAGACCAAATTAGACGTGTGGGCCCACGGGCGTGTGATAAATGGGTTAGGTCGTGTGATCCACACGAGGTAGGCCAATCTGGACGTGTGGGCCCACACAAGCAAACCACATAGGCATGTGGGCCCATTTAGCTAAAATGTTTCCTAGTATTGCACGGGTCACCCAAGTCGACAGTAAACCTACTGTAGGGTCGAGTAAGTGCTACTTAGACCCTAAATTATGTGACCTAAATATATAATGTATGTATGAGCATGTTAAATTTATGCATGTTTACTGATCCTGATGTATGACTGATAATTGGATTTTAGCATGTAAGCAAGTAAATCTGCATGTCTACATTTATCATGTTTAGTTGCATCTATATTAGGGTGGGATGATTGATTATTGGAGGAAGTGTATTGAAAGGCTTTCATGCCTATTATCTGGTAGCTCAGCTGCAATATTACTGATATGTGTCGCATTTGGTACGACTTGGTGTGTAGGGCTAGGTGGGTGTTTTAAACCCCACATGGTGTGTAGGGATGGTCGGAGATGGTGTGTAGAGGCTGGTGGGTAGGATACTAATTTCTGTTACTGTATACATACTGTATCTGAGATGGGCTAAGGCCCTAATTTATATTTGAAACTGTATTTGAATGGGTTAAGGCCTAAACTGTGTCTGGATCTGTAATAGGCTTAGGCCCAGACTGCATTTGACTGAGAACTGTTGTTTGACTGTAAGCATGTCTTCTGTGGGGATTATACACTGAGTTTACGTAAACTCACCCCTTTTTGTTTTATCTGTAAGGTAATCCTCAAACTTAGATAGATCAGTGCAGTGGTGACCACATCTCTATTGACCTGCTTTAAATTTATTTATGGTTTTTATTTCCTATTTTGTTTGAGGTATTTTTGATGTAATTTGGGACTTTTGAACTGTTTACCTTCATTTTGTATTTTAACTATTTTGTGGACTTTTAAACTATAAAACTCCACAAAAACTTGGTTTAATTAAAAATAATGTTTTTCCTAAACGCGAACGAGTTTCTTTAAATATCACGATTTTAAAAGCTTTCGCTATAGAATTTGTTTTTAAACAAATCAAATTAACAAGAAAATAATTTTGAAATTGACGAGGGATAAATAGAAGCTAATAAATAGAAACGGTCTTAACTTGATAAATTTGATTTCAATCCCATTCCATGTGACATCGCCAGATTCGGCCATAACGTCTGGGTCGGGTTTGGGATGTTACAGTCGATGCACATCCTTATGGTACTATCCTTTTTCTTCACAAACAAAACTGGTGCCCGTCATGGAGACACACTAGGACGAATGAAACCAGGATCTAGAAGCTCTGAAGTTAAGACTTAAGCTCTGTAAGCTCATTCAATGCCATACGGTACGGAGTAATGGACACCGGAGCTGTAACCGATAGAAGCTGAATGTCGAACTCAACTTCCCGATCATAGGTAAACCCGATAACTCCTCAGGAAAAATATCAAGAAATTCCCTCACTTTTTTGATATCCCCAATAGAAGAGTCCCTAAAAATTGAAACACTAACATAGGCCAAATACGCCTCACACCTTTTTCTAACCAACTTCTTAGCCACTAGTGCAGAGATTATATTAGACAGGTAATCTCAATGCTCGCCAATCACAACCACCTCTTTATCATCCTCTATCCTCAGAACGACCCTCTTAGTTGCGTAGTCCAGGCTAACTCGGTGCTCAACTAACCAGTCCATACCCAGAATTAAGTCGAACTCTCCAAACATTAGCTCCATCAAATTTACGAAAACACAACCCCTTGTACCTTTAATGGAACATTCTTATATAGTCTACTAACCCAAACAGATTGCCCCAATGGACTTAGTACAGTAATCTTACTAGAAGTACACTCAACAAAAATCCCCAAGTTCTTGGAAACAGAACTAGCTACATAGGAATGTGTAGAACCTATGTCTATCAAAGCAGTATATGGAGCATCAAAAATAAATAACGCACCTGTGATAACATCAAGGGCGCCTCTATCCTCTTGGTGTCGAACAGCATTGATCACTGAAATCGAGCTTTAAAATTTATAAAAGAATGATCAAACCTGGAGACTAACTCTGACAATGATTAAAGGCAAGTGTACCTATCGAACAATAGTATAGCTTAAGAAAGACTAGATTATCAAACCCAAAGGAACTAAAAGTACTAATACTAACTTTCTTTCTTATTATTTAGCCTTAAAAATAGAATGAAGTTGCTTTTAAACTAAATTGACGACGACTAAACTCAGGACACAAAGACAAAAAAAGAACGGTTTGCAAAATAACTTGAAGAAAAACTCAATTGATCAAGACGATACACTCAAGAAGAATCTATCTAGACTTCACTTGTTACCTAACCCTGAATTATACAATTTCTTTTACTTAGCTTGATTCGTAAGACTCCCTAACCTATATTAAACCCTCTCTCGAGGCGAATAACGTCTAACCTTAGGTTAATTAGTGGAACTCTTGTTCACTTATAATAACCCCCTAGGATAGCAGTAAATCGATCAATGGATTCCCATATTAGGTTTCACCCTAATCCGGCAAAATCTTGTCACCCTATCTCTAGGCGTGCGATCAACTCCGCTTAATTATGTTAAATTTGCTCTTAGGCGGGTCTATTCCTTCTCCACCTAAGCACATCAGATTTGGATTAAGCAACATAATTAAGAACAAACTAAGTATTTATCATATAACTCAGAAATCAAATAACAAAATTCATCTAGGTTTCATCCCCTTCAGGTATCTAAAGGGTTTAGTTCATAATGAATAAAAAGAACATCTCAAGAGAAAAGATAAAACAAAACATAAGAAAACCCTAAAACCCCTGAAGAAATTGAAGGAGAATTCTACCGTCTTGAGTATAGATCCGGCTTCTTGGGATGGATCAACTAGCTATCCTCGCGTTATTCCCTAAATCTGACCTTCTCGGCTTGACTTCTTGGCCTAGCTTTGACGCCTTTTCAAAGGTGTCACTTAGGGGATATATATAGGCTCTTGGAATGCAATTCTTTCTCCCTAAGTACCCTTTTTTGACAAAAATTACTCTTTCCAGCGACAGAGGCACGGCCATGGCATACGCCCGTATGGATCGACTTCAGACCGTGATCGGATTTATAACTTGAGGCACGACCGTATGAGGCAAGGTTGCGGCCGTGCTCTAGGTGATCATTGAGGCACGGCCGTGTGGACTTTGGGCTAGGCCGTGTCAAATTCATGCTAAGGCCCACTTACTCCGTCTTGGGCCTGTTTTGTGTTCTTTTCATCCTCGGGTGCTTTCCTAGGTATAAGACATGAAAAGAAAGGATTACAAGCACCTTTTTATATAAATCAAGGAATAAATAATCAAAAAGTAAGCTAAATATGGGATTAAAATATGTAATAATTACGGTTTATCAAATACCCCCACACTTAAGCTTTTGCTTGTTCTCAAGCAAAATTCTCAACTTACAATTAAAACGAACTTTCCATAATTCACAATTCCTATCAACAATGCCTTGTCATAATTCATAGATAATTCATACATGATTAATAATTTTCAAAGATTCCTAAAGATTTAAACGAGATAAGTCATGAGTTTGTACTTCGAAAACATAGATGTCTCCCCTTATTTAAATAACTACCTTTTTAATTCAAAACCGACAAGGATTGATGTCCTCATTAACGATTCACTCAAATCACTCTAAAGTGTTTAAGGTTCAGGAAAAGATCGCTCATAAGTCGAACCTGAAAAGTTAATCCCATAGGCTTGCCTGAAAATCAAACTCCACCACTGTAATATGAGATGATAAACAGATCAAAAGTTCTTTGTTAGGGTTGTAACAAGGCTAGGGTTAAAGGTGTGGTTTAAAGGTTAAAATTAGAAGGTTAGAATCGAGATCGAATTGACGAGTACCTACCTAAACAAACTAAAATATCATCAATTGAAAAGTAATAATCCTACTAATACGAGCTTTTCTTTTGAAAATAGACTTTAATTGGGTAAGCTCACACTAATATTGAATACTTTGAAATTTTTTTTTTAAGAACAAACTAAATAATATAAGATAAATTTAATTACCAAAATAATATACTTAGGTAACTTGATCAAATCAAATCTTGATTACGGGGTAGTCAAAAGAAAGGATGATAATCAATTACAAAGGGGTTTTGGATTAATATTAGCTGGTGAGTCAAAAAAAGGGTTGTTAGGATTAACAGGGTTCACTAGGGGTTAATTGTTAAGGGTGGGCTATTTTAGTGGTGTAAATGTAACGACCCAAAATTCGTGAGCACCGAAAAAGTGTGTTATCGGGTTTTCATCTTAGTAAATTGTGTAACACCCCAAACCCGGTCAAAACGTTACGACCTAATCTAGCATGTCACAGGAAAAGAAAATTTTGAAATCGGGTTAACGTCATTAGTTAGGTAAAAACCTTTGATTTTATAGAAACAGAATTTATACTGAGTGATCAATTGAAACAATTCTTAGTCTTAGTTTGAAAATTTATCTACTTTGCTATTAAAACCTAAATTTTAGTTAGCCAATTGTAAAGTCTCAAAGTTTTTGAGATTTGGAAATCATCCATTTCGATAATTTATTAGGCATGCCTTAATAGTCCAAAATAGACTAAAGAAAGTTGATAAAAATAAGTATAAACCCAAATTTAAGTTTAAATGGCCTTATTACATTACCAAAATCAAATTAAAATAGAGTAATCCCAAAATAGATATTTAAAGAAAAGTCCAAAATATTACGCATGGCCACCTTGAGTCCTCCCCAGCTCCATGTCCGCGGTCTAAGGATTACCTGCAAAATTAACGGAGGGGGATGAGTCATCGAGACTCAGTGTGTAAATCCCCATCCAAAAGATTTTCAGATCTTACACAAACCATAGGTTATGTATGTATGCCATGCAACCCAACCAACCTATTATGCACATCCACCGTATCCTCTGTATCTACCCAACATTTGTGGCACCTAGCCTTTGGTGGTGGTGGTTTCAAACCACTGGTGACAAAAGTCACAAATAATAATATGTGGGGCCAACCCACTTGTGTTACCTAACCACTGGTGACAATCCCTAATATTTGTATGTGGGGCCAACCACTGTGGTACCAAACCACTGGGACGAGTCACAGAAATAGATATATGTGGTACCTAACCACTGGTGGTTCCAAACCACTAAGACTTAGTCACAAGATAATAATATGTAAGGCCAACCCATTTGTCTAAAAGAATTCATACCTCCTCCCTCTTCACATCATACCCCATTTTCATGTCCATGCTTTACATTATGGTATGATCATGCTTTCAGTGTACAACAACAATCAATTCACTCATACATGCATCCATTAGTAACAGCACATAGTAGAACTTACCTGGAGTCCTCGCTTTTACCCACAAGGGTAACATAGTGATCCATACCATCACTTCGGCTTTTGGCAATACACAGATAATAACATAATTAACTTATAAAGTGTGTAAAAGTTACACACCTCATAACACATAACACAATGCTCTCTATGTCGATACTATCGCTAAGAGGCACCACCACTATCTGCCTACTATTCTGCTCGAAAGCCGGCCCACAACTCGGTGGCCAATCTCGAACAGCAAACACCGTGCGCTTCTTGTACTTTGGACTCGAACCCAAAGGTTTGCTTCCTTCCCCAACTTGAGTGTTTCTTGCATCCATCAAAAGCCTCGGTCAATAAATCACTATGAGCGATATGATTTGAACAACCACCCAACTAGATTAGGGCAATGAACCAAAGATAAATCGATTAATAGAACCACTAGGGAGAATCTTCTTACCTAAGTCGACTGAATCCCGAAGTTAGAAAGCTTGGCTTACGAAGTTGATCGAGCACCTATGCCAAAAACAAGGTAAGATTCGGTTGAAAGGAGAAATAGTTGAAAGAGATGACCTTTCGGCCAAAGAGGAACCATGAGCCTCCTTCCACTATTTGGCCAAAATACCAACATGATTGCTCACCTTTGATTAACCCCCAAAGATTCGGCACATACTAACAAAGCAGGGAGAATTCGGCTACAAGGAGAAATGAAGAACAACAACTCAAAGAGGGATTAAGAAAGATGACTCGGCCCTGAGTAGAGAAGGAAAAAGAAAAGAAAGTAACTACAACTTACCAACACTTAAGATGATGATTCAGCCAGAAACCAGTGTAGAGGAGAAATAGATGCAAAAGCCGAAAATAAAGCAAAAGGACTATGTTTGAGGCTTAAGAGTTTAGGCAACACTACAGATCACCAAGGAGAGGAGAAAGTCAAGGGAAAAGAATGATAAGGGACAAATAGGAAGAGAAGAACAGTGATTTCAGTTCAAAGAAAACAAATGGAAAAGGAGAAACTTGAAGTTCATAAGGGTCAACTATGTGTTTTCGGTTATGAAGTTTTCCTCTGAAAACGGGTAGAAGAGAAGTTGAAAGAAATATGTAAATTTGGTCTTCTTAGTTTCGGCTACAAGTCATAGAGGAAAGAAAATGATAGTTGGCTAGACAAATTTCGGCAAAAGAGACTAAAAAGAAAAAGGAGAAAACTAGAAATAAGAGCACACTCACAAAATGCCGAAAAAGAAACATCTACTCCCTACACCCTACTTAATCCACCTAAAATTGGCACCCACCCCTCTTGCCAAAACCGAATGCTCCACACCCCTCACACTCTTCACAATTTCGGCCAACACTTCCCTTCTCCCCTCAAACACCATGCCGCCTCTACAATCTCTCCCTAGTTCCCTCTCTCCCACTCATTCAAACCAATTTGAATAGTTCAACACCTAAAATCCCTCTCCACCATCCTTTCAAAAACGTTTGACTCATTCAACACTCCCCCCTTAAGTGCCCAAGTCGAAACCATCACTTGCCTCACCATGTGCAAAATAAAAACCCAAAATGCTATCCTTGCAGCTCGAACATCCGCTCCCCCACTGCTCCTTGTGGCGTCACTTCAAGCACTCTAAGTGGCACCTCTCTGCCACTTCACCAATTCCTCACTTGTGCCAACAACCCCTGAATTTAATCCCTTAAAGCCTGGTTCCACTAGCTCTCCCTAAAAGCTTAGAACCAAAAATTTTCACTAAGGCTCAGACTTAACCCCAAAGTTTCCCGAAGCCCCAAACACACTCAAACAATCACACAGAGCATAACATACACACAGAAACACATCAATTGCAACAACCCCCCCAATTCAGGATGTTACAAATTGAGTTACTAAATAATTATTAGGAGTAATTATGAGTCTAATAGTGTGTTTAATTAGATTTTATTTAGTGAATTTAGTTTAATTTAAAGTAATTATGAAAAGGATCAAATTGAATAAAGAGTAAAAGTCTAATTATAGATTAAAAGAAAGTAAAAAGGAGTAAAAGGATCAAAATGGCAAATATGCCATTTAGCATAAGTTGAGACTAAGCATATGAAATAAAATCTAAGATTTTTACTTAGATTTTAATTATAAATTATATATATTAGTAATAAATTATATTAAATAATTTAAAATAATTATATTATAAGATATTTATATGATAAATAAATTAAAATAAAGACAAATATATGGTGATTAAATTATACATGTGTAATGCATACATTTGTACACTTGTAAAATAAATATATAATTACTTATAATTTAAGCTAAAAGATATTTGTTATTAAATAATTATTATATATTATATTATTATAACATAAAGTAAAGGAAATAATAAAAGAAACAAAAGGAAAAGAAAGGAGGGAAAGAACAGAAGCTTTCGAAACAGGGGAAAGGAAAGAAAGAAAGGAAAAGAAAAGGAAAACCTAAGGTTTTAAAATTTGGAGTTTAATTAGGTAAGTCAATCAAGTCTTATTCTCTTAATTTTGATGTTTTAGAAGCTTTAAAGCAAAATTTTGATGAAACTAAGTTGATATTTTGAGAGTTTATAGGTTTTCAAGTATAGTTTATGTTGAAGAAAAAGATGAATTAGGGATTAAATTGAATGAAATTTAAGTTAGAATTAGTAAAAGGATTAAATTGTAAAGTAAGCTATAAGTTTTGTGTTATAGGGATTAATTTTGGAAGAAATTAGAAATTAGAGTTTTACTATGAATTTTAGATAGTCAAGTTGAATATGGAAGGAATTTAAGTAGAAACAAAGTATGAATTAAGTTAAGAAAATAAGTAAACTTAATTAGGATTTAATTGCAAAATAAGCTATAAGAAAACTATTTTGGGACAGCAGCAGTAGAGTAAATTTGAAAAATCACCAAAATGGTAGAAACGGAATTAGAAGTTGAGTGACATATGAAATTAAATCTTATTGAGTCTATTTTCATATGAAAGAAACAGAGAAAGCAAAGGAATTCTGTATTTTGAGATATTTAGATTTTTGTAAGACTGGTTCAGAGTGGTTTCGAGATTCCCTGTTCTGACTTGGAAAAATCATTAAAATTTTACAAAAATAATTGTGAGACATAATTTATATGGTTAGATTCCTTAATGAGTATATTTTTAGAATAAACAAACTAGAACATCATTTTATTCTGTACAAAAATATAATTAAATTTTAGCAAAGAGTGGTCGGAACTGTCAGACAACAGAACAGGGGTGATTTTAAAGAATAAACTGTACTTATTGGCTAAATAAAAATTCTTAAAATTTTATGGGAAGAATATATATGAGTCTACTTTAATAAAAATTGACGGATCTTAATTTGGAATTCTTTAACTCAAGATATAGATAATTTAGTGACAATGACTCAGGTAGACAGCTTAGAAAGAATTTATATGTAAATAATAGAATTGTGTGTAAAGAATGAGGAATGAAGAGGAAGAGTAGGAATTGAATAAAATTCAATTATTTAATAATGTAAATTATTATTATTTTGTAGCTAAATTAAGTTAAGAAAATAAGTAAACTTAATTAGGATTTAATTGCAAAATAAGCTATAAGAAAACAATTTTGGGACAGCAGCAGTAGAGTAAATTTGAAAAATCACCAAAATGGTAGAAATGGAATTAGAAGTTGACTGACATATGAAATTAAATCTTATTGAGTCTATTTTCATATGAAATAAACATAGAAAGCAAAGGAATTCTGTATTTTGAGATATTTAGATTTTTGTGAGACTGGTTCAGAGTGGTTTTGAGATTCCCTGTTCTAACTTGGAAAAATCATTAAAAATTTTACAAAAGTAATTGTGAGACATAATTTATATGGTTAGATTCCTTAATGAGTCTATTTTTAGAATAAACAAACTAGAACATCATTTGAATTCTGTACAAAAAGATAATTAAATTTTAGTAAAGAGTGGTCAGAAATGTCAGACAACAGAACAGGGGTGATTTTAAAGAATAAACTGTACTTATTGGGTAAATAAAAATTCTTAAAATTTTCTGGGAAGAATATATATGAGTCTAATTTCATAGAAAATTGACGGATCTTAATTTGGAATTCTTTAACTCAAGATATAGATAATTTAGTGACAATGACTCAGGTAGACAGCTTAGAAAGAATTTATAAGTAAATAATAGAATTGTGTGTAAAGAATGAGGAATGAAGAGGAAGAGTAGGAATTGAATAAAATTCAATTATTTAATAATGTAAATTATTATTATTTTTGTAGCTAAAAAGGAACTCGAGGCATCGACCCACAAAGGAAAGGAGAAGGTTATTGAGGAATAATCAAGCAAATTCGGGTTTGTATTACTATAATTCAAATTATTTATTTATTCATTAAATGTTAAATTAATTTATGTATATGGTAAGTAAATTATAAGGTAAGTGTTTTTATTGAGTTGAATGGAAATTGAGTTGAATGATGAATATGTATTGAAATTGAATTGTATGTGGATTGAAATGGAAAAGTGTAATTGATATTGAATTTGAATTTGTTATGAAAATGAAAATGAAATTGAGAACTGAAATACCCTATTAACTAGTCGGGCTGAGTCGGATATAATTGGCATGCCATAGGATTTGAAAGAGTACGGGATTTATTAGCTTTACCGATCAGGCACTTTATGTATCGTATATCAGGCACTTTATGTGTCGTATATCAGGCACCTCGTGTGTCGTTTCAGGCACTTATGTGTCGTATACTGATCAGGTACTATGTACCGTTTTAGGCACAATGTGCCGTATTGGTGTGTTTGGGTTGAAATCTGTGTATCCGTCTGAGTCCGAGTCATGTTAATAGGGGTTATTAAATATAACAGTGATCAGATTGATACTGAATGAAGAATTGAAATATGGACTGAAACACACGAATCGTATTATATAGCGAAAGCTATTTGGGATAGCAAGTTGATTTGATATGAATAGTAATGATTGTTATTGAAATGGATATGTACAGAACACTGATTGGAAAAGTGAATAGTTGAATATAGTTATTGATATTAGACGCTGAATTAAAGTATGATTGAGACAAATGAATTATGTAGCTCTGGATTGGATAAAAGTGAATATTATAATTGTAAATGACTTGTGAATAAATCGTGAAAAACTATATAGGTTAGTAAGTGAAAAGAATGAAATAAATTACAATAAATTATTTATGAATTAAATAATTGAATAGTTATGATTGTTATATGATTTTAAGTGTTTGTTATATTTTTATTTTATTAAGTGTTCGGATTATAGAAATACCACTAAGTATACACATACTCAGCATATGATTTATTTTCGTACGCAGGTTAAGTTAAAGTGAGAATGTCGAATTAGCATCCCAGACTAATCCTGAATTCAACGAGGTAAAGCGTGTTAATTGTTGATAATGGCATGTACCTAGGGTGTCTTATGTGTGTCATCTTGAATGGTGAATGTAAAAGTGAAATAAGTAGATTCAGATTTTGGTAATGGTATATAGTAGGACTTGACTAATTTAGTATGAATTTGATTTATTTGATAATATTTGATAAGTAATTAGAATTGAGTATTGGATAATATATATAAACGTGTAAATTTAGCAAGTTTTGAGCATATTTAAATGTGTTTATATTGGTTTAACATAGGTATTTTATGTAAATTATCCGATAGGTTTAGTAATGCTCTGTAACCCTATTCCAGCTAGAGTTTGGGGTTAAGGGGTGTTACAAAGTGGGTTAAAACCTAGGTGCCTTTATCATCTCTGTAATATCAAATCAAAAGTGTGGTCTCAACATGCATAAACGAGGCAAGTTCTAGAATAACAGTTCATGGTTGATACACTCATAATCAAAGAATGAGCACGAAAAGGAAATGCTCTATAAGGTTCAAAATCTCACAAAAATTATGGGTGTTTTGACATCATCCTCATGAATTTCAAATTTCAAGGTAGTATTCAAATTTAGGTCAACAACCTAGCAACATTTTAATTCTTGAAAAGAGAGACTTATCATGCTTAATTATCTAGTATTCTTCAAATTCAATCATCAATGTACAATTAACTATGACTTATTCTAAAACATGTCAATAAAAATCATAAATCATTAGAAATTTCATCCTAGTTAGTAATATAACAACTTTGCATAAAAACAAGACTAAACCAGGGATTTGAGAATAATGGAAAAAATTAGGCATTTTATCGTATTTTTATCCTCAGGGATTTGAGAATAATGCAAAAAGTTTGACACTTTTACCCCCCCACACTTAAGATGTACATTGCCCTCAATGTACAAAGATAAATAATGATAATTAGTGATCAATCAAAAGATAAGAGGGAAAGTGTCACTTCCTGAATTTACGGATGAGATCCTTGGAGGATGTGGAAAATGTGTGGCAACAGGTGACTTTTTGGATTTCTCCTAGTTGTGCGTTTGTGTATGTGGAGTGTGTAGTTTATTCTGCAGAGTCACCGGTTAATGATCTTGTTGATGTAATAGATATGTGGTTAGGGATGCTTGAATAGTTAGATAGCCAATGGTAAAAGTTTTGCAATAATAATAAAAGTTCGAATTAAAAACAACACAAAATAAAAAACTTAATGATAACGATTGATGAAATTGTTGGAGGTGGTTGGATGATATTTGTTGCAGAGTTGCCTCTAGTCCATCAAAGCGCCGAGTGTTTTTAGCGAAGTACAACTCGAACTGGTCGAGTCGTGCAGAGATGTCCGCTAATGATGGTGCTGCTCGGTACGGATGTTGGCTTAGATTCGGTGCCTCTTCTGATGGTGGTGGGACATCATCAAGAATGTCCTCAGCCTCCCCTTGTTGGTGGGTGTCTTTAGTTGGTACTGAGGGGGTCGGTCCATCGACGTTGTTTGATCATCCTCATGTGTAGCATCGTCTGGATGCCTTGAGGTACCATGTTACCCATCAGTGTGAGGGAGGTGATCTGTTCGTCGGTGTTGAGGAGGTTGAAGTGTCGAGCCAACCTCGTAATGTATGGCCCCATTGATAAAATCCCCTTCCTATGTGGCTCCATTTGATGCTGGATTGTGCATGCAATGAAATATGCCAGGTTGAAAACTTGCCTTTCTGACATGCACGATAAGAAGTAGACATCGTGCTTGTTTACCACATCTGTGCTCTCATGACGTCCTGTAATGGTATGAGCGAGAATGGCGTGAATGTACCTTAAAGGCGGAGGAAGGGTTATCGCCTTGGTACGACTGGGGTCGTAGGTGTTTGTGGTAGGGCCTAGGCTGCACCAGCAGGTGAGTGGAGTGCTGGGTAGCTGACGATTTAATCCGGTGAGTGGGTTCTCTGCTATGAACTCTGGTGTATAAAGTCCTAGTGTCGCTCCAAATTGCGGTACGCTTAGTCGACACACCGTGCCTCCTAATCTAAATTGAACTGTATCCTGGTCGTCGAACTATGCCATCACCGACTAAAAGGTGAATGTTGTGTAGAACTCTTGTGTGAGCTCCAAGTACGTGGGCTCTATAATTGAGAAAAATTACTCCCACAGATCAGTTAAGATGAGGGCTTGAATATCGGGTGCGAGCCCTACTTGTTCAACTGCGTTCTAATCGATGTACCTACCGGTGCCTAGTGGTCTATCTCAGATTATTTTGTACCTCTCTTCCTGAGTTGCTTGAGAGAATCTGAGGAATGGGTGTCAAAGCTCAAAAAGGGCACTTGCGGAGGATGATCCGGGTCCCTTTCTTTTCTTGCTTGGGGCTGATCTTTTGGTTCGTGATGTTGACATGGTTCCTACAATTTGTAATCACATATAAAGCAGTTACTTTTTATCAAGCTTCATCAATAGCACAGCCATCATATGCCACACTAAGTCAAGTAAAATTTGAGAATTTAGAATCATAAGCATGTTAATTCGCAGAAAAATTTCTTTGACAATAGTGAGCAGAGCAATGTATCAATTTCATTAGTTTGAAAATGCAAGAATTTGTTCTTAAAAAAATTGAACATGAAATCTAACAACCAATAAGTATTCATGGGGACTAAAACAGATTTCATAAATAAAAAATCATGCTTTTAAAACTGAAACTAAACAAAACCGAAAATTCCATAATGTTTATCAAGGTTTAAGTCAAAAAAGGGAACCAGGGATGGTGTGCGACAATCAAACACAGGCGGAGCACGGCGGTGGTGTGGGTTCTGTAGCATGAACACGATGGTAGCGTGGGCATGGCGCTTGGTAGCACGGCTATGGTGTGGGCATGTAAATGGTTTTTGGGTGGTTTTTTGGAGAGAAACGGCGAGGGGAGGAAGTTTTAGGTGGAGGGAAATGGTTGTACGGCCGGATTTGGGGAGAAGGGTGTTAAAGTTGATTTTAGGGTTAGGATTTGAGGGTGACAGTTAAATTTTATATATAGGGGAAGGGGCACGGTCCATCGCCACCCTGTGTAGATTTGAAATCACCGTGCTTTTCGCGATTTCCAGGATTTGGGCGCATTCAGGTTTCTTGGCACGGCCATGGGTCCATTGGGCACGCCCGTGCTCGACAAGTCAGTATGTTGGCACGGTGAGGTCGTCACGGGCATGTATAGCTCGTGTGTGGCAAGTTAGTATCTTTGCACGGTCGTTCGGCACGGCCGTGCTTTTCCCGTGGTGTGTAAGTTAGTAACTTCACACGGTTATGAAGCACGGACGTGTGATTCCGTGCTCGATAAGTCAGTGACCTCGCACGGTTAGGTAGCACGGGCGTGTTCTGGTATTGCAGCCCGTGTTAACAAAAAAAATTTCCCTGTTTGGGCACGGCTCTTGGCACGCCTGTGGTTTGTTCCCTGTCTTGCACACGCCCATTAACACGCCCGTGTTCAAGGTCGTGTTTAAAAACCTGCACTTCTATTGGACTATTTTAGTGTGGTGTTAGAAAAAATGGAAAAATGTTAGTGGGTTAGTGCTCGAGTTGCCTCCCGAGAAGCACTTGTTTATAGTCTTAAGCTAGACTTTCCCTATTTTCGGTTCTAAAAGAAGGTTCATGGAGCAGAAGCTCCTCTCTCATATCTCCAAAATCTGCACCATTATAAATTTTGAGTCGGTGACCATTTACCTTGAATGTGCCCTTAGTGGGATGAGTTACCTCGATGGTGCCATATGGAAAAATTGTTTTAATCATAAATGGGCCTAACCATCTTGATTTTAGCTTTCTCGGGAATAGTTTAAGCCTTGAGTTATATAGTAGGACCAAGTCCCCTACTTCGAATTCTTTTGATTTCTTGAGAAAAGCATCATGGCATCGCTTTGTTGCTTCCTTATATAGTTTTGAGTTCTTGTAGGCTTCCGTTCTCCATTTGTCCAGCTCGTTCATCTGCATCATTCTTTTTTTTTCCTACAATTTTGATGTCAGAATTCAAGAATTTTATTGCCCAAAAAGCTTTGTGTTCTAATTCGAATGGTAGATGACAGCTTTTTCTCGTATACAAGTTTGTATGGGGATGTCCCTATAGGTGTTTTAAATGTTGTTCTATAGGCCCATAAAGCATCATCTACTTTAACTGCCCAATCTTTTCTATTTGATTCAATCGTTTTTTCTAGAATGCGCTTAAGTTCTCGGTTTGCTACCTCAACTTGCCCACTGGTTTGAGGATGATATGGGGTAGCTGTCCTATGGTATACTCCATATTTTTTTAGAACTTTTTCAAATTAAGTATTACAGAAATGAGTACCCCTATCATTAATGATGGCTCTCGGTGTCCCAAATCGGGAAAACATTTTTTTGAGAAATTTAACTACTACCCTAGCATCATTGGTAGGTAAAGCTTCCGCTTCTACCTATTTTGACATATAATCAACTGCTACTAGGATGTACTTGTTTCCAAACGAACTAGGGAATGGTCCCATAAAATCAATACCCCATACATCAAATATTTCACATGACAACATATATGTTTAAGGCATTTCATCACGTTTAGAAATATTACCTATTCTTTGGCATCTATCACATAAGGTAACATACATGTTGGCGTCTTTAAATAGAGTAGGCCAATAAAAACCTGATTTGAGTATTTTGTGTGTTGTCTTAATACCACTGTAGTGTCCTCTTGAGGGTCCTGAATGGTAATGTTCCAAGATTTTGCTTGATTCTGCCTTTGTAACGTACCTTCGAATTACCTGATCTGCACATATGCGAAAAAGAAAGGGATCTTCCCAAAAATAATTTTTCACATCAGCAAAGAATCGCTTCTTTTGATGATGTGTTAATTTTCTTGGCAAGATGTTAGCTACTAAATAATTTGAAATATTTGCAAACCATTGATAAACCGTAAAAGTAACATATTTTAATCCCACATTTAGTATGCTTTTGGATGAATTTATCCTTAATTTATGTAAAAAGGTGTTCTTAATCCTTTCTTTTCATGTCTTATACTGAAAGCACCCAAGGATAAAAAGGACGAAAAACGGGTTTAAAACGGACCAAATGGGCTAACCAAGAAGTCGGCATGGCTTGGACTTCATGCCACACGGTCGTGCCCCAATATTTAGATTGCACACGGTCACACCCTAATTTAAATGACCGCGCCTCGTCGACAAAAAGCCCAACACGGACCGACCGATGTACGGCTCGCACCCTAATTGGCGGAATTCAAGCGTGGCCTCTACCCAGATATTGCACGGGTGTGTCAAAGTCGTGCCTAAATCGACAAAATGGAGACACGGGTTGGACCACGATTTACACGGGCATGTCAAGGCCGTGCCCCTGCCCGGGAAAGAGTAATTTCACTCGGAATTGGATGCTTGGAGCCCAAGAAATGCAATCCTAAGTCTACTCAAACACTTAGGACGAATTTTGCTTGAATTACGAGTTCTTAGGAGCCAAGTAAAGCATCCCAAACATCTATATAAACAATCCAAGGCAGCAATTCAAGGCGGCAAGTTTTAGCAGAGTTTTCTGCCAGAGCTTTACTCATTTAGGGAATTACTCGAAGATAGCCAGTTGATCCATCTCAAAGAGTGAATTCTACTCAAGACGGAGGATCTCTCCTTCAATTCCTTCAGGGGGTTTTAGGGATTTCTTATGTTTTGTTTTATCTTTTCTCTTGAGATGTTTTCTTATTTTATTATGAACTAGATCCTTCAAATATCTGAAGGGGATGAAACCTATGATGGATTTTGTTATTTAATTCTTTCGGTTTATATGATAAATACTTAGTTTGTTCTTAATTATGTTGCTCAATTTAATCTGATGTGCTTAGGTGGAGGAGGAATAGACCCTGCCTAAGAGTAGATCTAGCATAATTAAGCGGAGTTGATCGGGCACCTAGAGATAGGGTTATGAGATTTTGCCGGATTAGGGTGAAACCTAATATGGAAGTCCATTGATCGATTTACTGCTTCCTTAGGGGGTTATTATAAGAGAATGAGAGTTCCACTAATTAACCTAAGGTTAGACGTTATTCGCTTCGAGAGAAGGTTTAATATAGGTTAGGGAGTCTCACGGATCAAGCTAAGTAAAAGAAATTATATGAAATGAAAGTTAGATAATAAGTGAAGTCATAGGTGGATTCTTCCCGAGGGTATCGTTTTTATCAACTGAGTTTTCTAAAGTCTTTTCCCAGTTTATTCTTCTGTCTTTGTATTTAGTTTAAGTATTTCACTAGTCTTAGATAAGTTAATTAATCACTCCATATTTAAGGCTAAATAATAGGAAGAAAGTGAGTAGTAGTACTTTTAGGTTCCTTGGGTTTGATAAGATATTCTTGCCAAAGCTATACTCTTTCGACAGTGCACTTGCCTCTATCGTTGTCATAGTTAGTCTCTGTGTTTGATTATCCTTTATAAATTTTAAAACTAGACTGCTTTTGCAATGATCAAGTTTTTGGCGCCGCTGTTGGGAATTCTAAAATATTACTTAAAGCTCTATTTTATTACTTTAACCATTATTTCTAATTTTTATTTTTATTAAATTTCTAATTTTACTAATCCTCTTTCTTTATTAAACTTGCAAGGTACCTCTAGTTTATGACTAGAAGAAACCCTAGAGGACCATTAGAATACGATAGTGATATTGAAGCTATCGCTCGCAGAAATCGCAGAGAAACTAGATGAGCTCTAGACTACCAAAGAGAAGAACAACAAAACAGATCCAATCCTACTGAAAGGATGACCGAAAATAATCCACGTGATGCACAAGATCAGAATGCTCCACGTACTATGTATAATTATGTTAAACCTAATTTGACAGGAGCAGAATCTAGTATTGTTAGGCATGCAATAGCTGCTAATAATTTTGAATTAAAACCTAACACAATACAAATGATTCAATAGTTTGTTCAATTTGATGGATTGCAGGACGAAGATCCAAATACTCATATAGCTAATTTCTTAGAGTTCTGTGATACTTTTAAAATAAATCGCGTTTCTGATGATGCCATACGTCTTCAGTTATTTCCTTTTTCATTAAGGAATAAAGCAAAGCAGTGGTTGAACTCGTTACCACGAGGATCAATCACCATATGGGACCAAATGACCGAAAAATTTCTTTTAAAGTATTTTCCACCAGCCAAAACGGCCAAATTTAGGAATGACATATCTTCTTTTATGCAGAATGATGCAGAAACATTATATGATGCATGGGAAAGATACAAGGATCTCCTAAGATGATGTCCACACCACGGATTACCTTTGTGGCTTCAAGTCCAAACTTTAGACAATGGTGTGAATTCTTCAACAAGGCAAATGATTGATTCATCAGTCGGTGGAACTCTGAACAACAAAACTCCTAAAGCGGCCTACGATTTTATTGAAGAGATGTCATTGAACACTTATCAATGGCAAATCATAAGGGCAAAGCCGACAAAATCAGTCGGTGTTTTCAACATAGACGCAGTGACAATGTTATCAACACAGGTGGAGTTAATGAATAAAAAGCTTGATAATTTATGTTCTTCGCAGGTACATCCAGTAATGCAATGCGAAGCAAGCGAGAATGTGGCGAATGCTGAGTACCCACCCTACCAACAAGAAGCAGAAAACAAGCAGACAAACTATATGGGTAACAATTTCAGATCCAATAATAATCCTTATAGTAATACTTATAACCCAAGTTGGAGGAACCACCCAAATTTTTCATGGGAAGGACAAAGAAATCAAAGAATTCAAAGGCAGCAACCTCCTCTAAATTATCAAAATCAGCCCTACCCATAGGAAAAAAAATCAAGCCTTGAAGAGATGCTGACAAAATTCATGGCAGCCATAGAATCTCATCTTCAAAAGACTGATACAAACCTTGATGAACAACAGAAGTCGATGAAAGGACTTGAGAATCAAGTTGAAGAACTTACTAGGTCAGTGGGACAACTCATAAAGCTAATTTCTAAGCGCCAATAAGGACGTCTACCAAGCAACACAGAAATAAACCCAAAAGAGCAAATCCAAGCCATTACAACTCAAGAGGGTGCAGTAGATAGACCCACATCAAGACAAGAAAAAAGGATAAGACCGAGGTAGCTCAAGAAAAGCCAAAACCGATAATCAAAGAATACCAACCTCTCATACCTTATCCCAAGCATTGAAAAAGATGATTCAGAGGAACAATTGGTAAGTTTCTAAAACTCTTGAAGAACTTACATATTAACTTACCTCTTCTTGAAGTTCTTTTTCAGATGCTCGATGCAAGGAAATTCTTAAGCAAGCTCTTGATGAACAAATGCAAAATAGATGAAGAGCACCATGTGGAATTAAACGCAACATGCTCAGAATGCTACAGAGCAAGCTACCACAAAAACTAAAAGATCCGTGGAGTTTTACGATTCCACGCTTAATTGGTAGTTTGACTATTGATAATGCGATAATGATTTAAGGCAAGTATAAATGTTATGCCTTATGCAATCGTTTAAACGACTAGGTCTAGGAAGCCCAAACAAACTAGGATGAGTATTCAACTAGTGATAAACCGTTAGAATCCCTAGGGCATTATTGAAGATGTTTTAGTCAAAATCGATAAATTTGTTTTCCCAATAGACTTTGTTGTTTTAGACATGGATGAGGATAATTCAATCCCCTTGATTTTAGGAAGGCCTTTTTTAGCAACTGCTAGAACTAAGATTGATGTTGCCATAGGAGAACTCATACTTCGCGTGGGAGATGAATCAATAAATCTTCAAGCTCTCAACTCAGCCAGATCCATGAATGATGAAGGTACGGAAATTACTCTAGTCGATAATCAAATTATTCAACCTTCATTGCAGGAAACACCACACGACATCAAATGAAGTCAAACCATAGCATCTTAGTCGATTACGGAAGAATCACATATACTTAAGGTCGAAAAATTAGAAGAGCAAAAGAAACAACCAAAAACGGATCCACATGAAGTGAAGTCAGAGGGACTGCTAGAACAACTCATAGGGACATCGAATCACTTTAAAATAAAAGATGAGGTACACGAAATCTTCCCCCACAACACGGTCGATGTAAGCAATCCAATGTTCAAAAATTCCAAGGTAAACACTTCTCGACCCTAATTCTTTCATGAAAGAAGAACTACAGACATGGGGAAAGATATTCAAACCTTTAAACCTCCTTGAAATCTTCAACACAAGGATAGTCTAGCTTAAGACTATAAAGGAGTGCTTTTCGGGAGGCAACCCGAACACTAACAATTTTTATTTTTAGTTTCTTTTCTTTCCATCTTTCTGTCCTAATTATTTCATTGAAAACTAACATAAAAGTGCAGATTTCCAGGCCACACGGCCTTACACACGGCCGTGTCCGTGGCTATGTGGACCAACGGAACCACCACACTGACAGGAGCAGGGCCATGCAAATCAGTCCAACCACCCCCAACGTCACGGATCCAACCACCCACAGCACGGGCACTGACAAAAATAGCACGGCCATGCCTCACAGTCGTGCTAAGATACTGACTTATTTAGCACAGGCAGACCACGCCCGTGCATTCCAATCGTACTCCTATACTGGCTTTTTAGGAACGGGCGTGCAAACCAACAAAATGGGCATGGAAAGACAACACGACCATGCAATACCGCCGTGTGAATTGACACACCCTCGGTACACGGGCGTGGGAACATGCCAGATTTGAAATCCTATTTAAATCCCCAGAGCCCGTCCTCTTTGTCCCATCTTCTTTCTTATTCCTTCTTTCTCTTTTCTTTCAAATTTTTCTTCCTATTCATAGAAAAGATCCAAGACACTTGAGCAACACAAAGATCATGCCGAAGAAACGTAAGCATCATCTCCTTAGAGGAGACCTAAACATGAGTTCATGCTGGCAGCTTCACTTAATTGACACACCAAAGGTCTCGGAAACCTTTTTGGTTCTATTTTTCTTTTCTCGTCTCCTTTGTTTTCCTTATCTATACTTCTTTTCTGCTTAATTTAATGTATTTCATATTAGTTTCTTGGTTCTAGGTTCTAAAGGCTGCTAGGAATCACACACCGGACTTTCGACACACCCACTTCGCAAACTATCCAACAATAAGGACTCCTTAGTCCATTAGTCTTTTCTTTCAATTTCAGCTTTTTTTCTTAGTCTCCTTCTTTTATTTCCTTAATCTTTAAATTTATTATTAGTATATTATTGTTATTTCTCTAGATCTCTTGGCTATATCTTCACAAAGCTATCCAATTTCTTCATCTAGCAAATTGCTTCTCGGTAGCCACTCCACCAGGCCCATAGAAAACACCATCACCGCCACCAAAGACGCTAGGGATCATCTAGATTTCAGGGAGTATTACTTTCCCACTTCTCTTTTAATTTGGCACATAAATTTCATTATCATCTTTGTACATTGAGGGCAATGTACATCTTAAGTGTGGGGTAATAGTGTCTAACTTTTGCATAATTCTTAAAACCCTTAAATTAGTCTTGATCTTAAGTATCATTCTCATATTATTAATTAGGATGAAATTTCTAATGATTTATGATTTTTATTGATATGTTTTAGAGTAAGTCATAGTTAATTGTGCATTGATGATTAAATTTGAAGAATACTAGAGAATCAAGCAAGATAAGTCTAATTTTCAAAAATAAAATTGATAGGTTGTTGAACTAAATCGGATATTACTTTGAAATTTGAAATCTATAGGGATTGATGTCAAAAACACCCATAATTTCTATGAGATATTGAGCCTTATAGAGCATATATTATTTTTTATGCTCACTTTTATTGATTATGAGTGTGTCAACTTTGAATTGTTATTCTAGAACTTGCCTCGTTTATGCATGTCAAGACCACAATAATGATTTGATATACTGAGATGATAAAGGCACCTAGGTTTTAACCCGTTCACTCCACTGAAAAGCCTACCTACATAAATAACTCCTAGTGAACCCCGTTGAATCCTAACAACCTTTTTATTGACTCACCCACTAATATTAACCCAAAATCCCTTTGTATTTGTTATCAACATTCTTTTGACTACCCCTCTATCGAGAATTGACTTGATCAATTGCCAAATTAGGTTATTTCAATTATCAAAGTTCCTTCTATTAAGTTTTTCTTAGTTTGTTCTTAAAAAAAATCCAAGTTTATTCAATATTAGTAGTATAAAAGAGCTTAGAGCAATTAAACTCTAATTGTTGAAGAAAAAGCTCGTATTAAAGTATTATCAAATTTTAAAGTGAAGAAAATACTCTTTATTATAGAGTAATTATCAATAGTGGTATTATTACTTTTCATTCAATGTAAATATTCATATTTAGTTCATTATTTTTAGATTAGGTAATTAGTCAATTCAATCTCGATTTTAACCCCCTAATTTAGCCTTTATCCACACCTTTTAACCTAAGCCCCGTTACAACCCTAATAAAGACCTTTTGATCTGTTTATCATCTCATATACAATGGTGGAGATTTGATTTTCAGGCAAGCCTATGGGATTAACTTTTCAGGTTTGACTTTTGAGCGCTTTTTCTTGATCCTTAAACACTTTGAGTGCTTTGAGTGAATCTTTAGTGAGGATGTCAATCCTTGACGGTTTTGAATTAAAGGTAATTATTTAAATAAGGGGAGACACCTATGTTTTCATGCTACAAAATTATGACTTATCTCCTTTGAATCTTTAGGGCACTTCGAGCTAAATGATCCATGTATAAATTATCTATGAATTATGATGAGGCATTGTCAATGGGAATTATGAATTTTGGAAAGTTCGTTTTAATTGTAAATTGAAAATTTTGCTTGAGGACAAACAAAAGCTTAAGTGTGGGGTTATTTGATAAACCGTAAAAGTAACATATTTTAATCCCACATTTAGTATGCTTTTGGATGAATTTATCCTTAATTTATGTAAAAAGGTGCTCTTAATCCTTTCTTTTCATGTCTTATACTCAGAAAAGCACCCAAGGATAAAAAGGACGCAAAACGGGTTTAAAACGGACCAAAGTGGGCCAACCCAAGAAGTCGACACGGCCTGGACTTCATGCCACACGGTCATGCCCCAATATTTAGATTGCACATGGTCACACCCTGATTTACACGACCATACCTCGTCGACAAAAGGCCCAACACAGCCTGACCCCAATGTACACGGACGTGCCCCAATTGGCAGACCCGAAGCACGGCCTCTACCCAGATATTACACAGACATGTCAAAGTCGTGCCTAAATCGATAGAATGGAGACACGGGCTGGACCATGATTTACACGAGCGTGTCAAGGTCGTGCCCCTACCGCGGGAAAGAGCAATTTCACTCGGAATTGGATGCTTAGAGCCCAAGAGACGCAATCCTAAGTCCACTCAAACACTTAGGATGAATTTCGCTTGAATTACTAGTACTTAGGAGCCAAGTAAAGCATCCCAAATGTCTATATAAACAATTCAAGGCAGCAATTCAATGGCGGTAGGTTTTAGCAGAGTTTTCTGCCAGAGCTTTACTTATTTAGGGAATTAATCGAAGATAGCCAGTTGATCCATCTCAAAGAGTCAGAATTCTACTCAAGACGGAGGATCTCTCCTTCAATTCCTTCAAGGGGTTTTAGGGATTTCTTATATTTTGTTTTATCTTTTCTCTTGATATGTTTTCTTATTTTATTATGAACTAGATCCTTCAGATACCTGAAGGGGATGAAACCTATGATGGATTTTGTTATTTAATTCTTTTGGTTTATATGATAAATACTTAGTTTGTTCTTAATTATGTTGCTCAATTTAATCTGATGTGCTTAGGTGGAGGAGGAATAGACCCAATCTAAGAGTAGATCTAGCATAATTAAGCGGAGTTGATTGGGCGCCTAGAGATAGGGTTATGAGATTTTGCCGAATTAGGGTAAAACCTAATATTGGAGTCCATTGATCGATTTACTGCTTCCTTAGGGGGTTATTATAAGAGAACGAGAGTTCCAATAATTAATCTAAGGTTAGAAGTTATTCGCTTTGAGAGAAGGTTTAATATAGGTTAGGGAGTCATAAGGATCAAGCTAAGTAAAAGAAATCATATGAATTGAAAGTTAGATAATAAGTGAAGTCATAGGTGGATTCTTTCCAGGGTATCGCTTTTATCAACCGAGTTTTCCAAAGTCTTTTCCCGCTTTATTCTTACGTCTTTGCATTTAGTTTAAGTATTTCATTAGTCTTATATAAGTTAATTAATCACTCCATATTTAAGGCTAAATAATAAGAAGAAAGTGAGTAGTAGTACTTTTAGGTTCCTTGGGTTCGATAAGATATTCTTGCCAAAGCTATACTACTGCTCGATAGGTGCACTTGCCTCTATCGTTGTCATAGTTAGTCTACAGGTTTGATTATCCTTTATAAATTTTAAAACTAGATTGTTTTGTAACGATCAACCATGGTACCTTAGAATGTGTTATAGAAAAGAGTTGTTCTTCGGGGAACGAATCATTTATTTCACTTTCATCGAGCTCTTTGGTGTGTGGATTTTCAAGTTTAGAAAGGTGATCCGCTGCAAGATTCTCGGCTCCCTTCTTATCTTGTATTTCCAAGTCAAATTCCTGTAAGAGTAAAATATATCATATGAGTCTGGGTTTTGCATCGGGTTTGTTTAAAAGATAACGAAGAGCTGAATAGTCAGTGTAAACGCCAACTTTAGACAATATTATTTATTGTCTAACTTTATCAAAAGCAAAACTATAGCTAGCAATTCTTTCTTTGTGGTTGTGTAATTTTCTTGTGCGAGTGTTAATGTTCTGCTAGCATAGTAAATTGGCTGAAAATGCTTGTCTCTTCGTTGTCCCAAAACTGCACCTACTGCAAAATCACTTGCATCACACATTAGTTCAAATGGTAAGTTCCAATCAGGTGCAATTATAATCGGCGCATTTATTAATTTATCCTTAAGGATATTAAATGCATCTAAACATTCTGATTGAAATCGAAAGGAACATCTTTTTCTAGTAATTTTGTCAAAGTCTTAGCTATTTTAGAAAAATCTTTAATAAATCTTCTATAGAACCCTGCATGTCCTAAAAATCTTCTAATAGCCTTAACATAACTAGGGGGTAGTTTTTATATGGCTTCAACTTTTGCTTTATCTACCTCAATCCCTTTACTAGAAATCTTATGTCCTAACACAATTCCTTCTCTAACCATAAAGTGACATTTTTCCCAATTCAAAACAAGGTTTGTTTCCTCACATCTCATTAGAACTCATTTTAAATTTTTAAGGCAAAGATGGAAAGAATTATCAAATACCGAGAAATCATCCATAAATACCTCCATGATGTCTTCCACGAGTTCGTCAAAGATTGCCAACATGCAACACTGAAAAGTAGCAGGAGCATTACATAATCCAAAATGCATTCTATGATAAGAAAACTACCATATGGGCATGTAAATGTTGTCTTCTCTTGATCTTCAGGAGCTATGGGGATTTGGAAGTAGCCGAAGAGTCTGTCCAAGCGAAGAGTACATATGCCGGATAATCTTTCCAAGATTTGATCTATGAAGGCGGAGGAAGTGATCTTTTCGGTGGCATCATTCATCTTTCTATAGTCTATACTGACTCTCCAACTCAGAATCGTTCTTGTGGCAATTAAATCATTCTTTTCATTGGGTACCACTGTCATTCCTCATTTGTTTAGAACTACCTGCACAGGACTTACCCAAGTGTTGCCAGAAATAGGATAAATTATTCCTACATCTAGAAGTTTAATTACCTCAGCTTTGACCACTTCTTTCATGTTGGGGTTTAAACGTCTCTAGGGTTGCACTCACGGCTTGTATTCTTCTTCCATTAAAATTTTGTGGGTGCAAAACGCAGGGCTTATTCCCTTGATGTCAGAAATTTTCCAAGCTATGACTTTTTTGTGTTCTCTTGGTACCTTTATCAACTCCTTTCCTTGGGTTTCCTTGAGGTTCTAATTGTCCCGATGAATGCGATTCTAAGTGTTTTGGTAACTATTTTAATTCCAATTTTGGTGGTTCTTCGATGGAGGGTTTTTGTTTTATTTCGTTATCATTTTCAATGCTTTCTTCTTTCATTTGTTTGGATGATGATGTATTCAGATACAACTTATCGTCTTCACCTTCTTCCCCCTCTTCTTGAGTCAGGCACAGTTCCATCGTGTCGTCATGTATGATTTCCTGTAATGAAGTTTCAATGATATGGTCAGTAGTATCAACAAAATAACAGGAATTATCTTGCTCTTTAGAATATCGCATGGCATCATAAATTTAAAAAATAATCTCTTCATCACCTATCCTCAGTGCGAGTTTACCATCACCTACATCAATAACAGCTCTAGCAGTGGCTAAAAAAGGACGCCCTAAGATTAAAGGAACATTAATGTCTTCATCTATGTCTAACACAACGAAATCAATAGGAAAATAAATTTATCAATTTTTACCAAGACATCTTCGATAACTCCTCTAGGATATTTAATGGATCTATCTGCTAACTGAATACTTATCCAAGTGGGTGTTGGTTCCCCAAGATCTAGTTGTTTAAACATTTTGTAAGGCATTAAATTTATAATAGCGCCTAGATCAGGTAATGCTTTATTAATATTCAAGCTACCAATTAAACGAGGGATAGTAAAACTTCTTGGGTCTTTTAATTTGGTTGGTAACTTATTTTGGAGGATGGCTGAGCACTCTTCATTAAGTTCCACCGTTGACACTTCTTCAAGTTTTTGCTTATTCGTCAGGAGTTCCTTTAAGAATTTTGCGTACTTGACATCTGTGAAATGGTTTCACAAAAGGTAAGTTAATATGTATTTGTTTAAAAAGTTTAAGAAACTTACCATATTAGGCATCAATTTGTTCCTTTTTTAACTTTGCTGGATATGGGATTGATGGTTTGTTCTCATTGCGTACTAGATTTACATCCTCAATCCCCTCATCGTTTATCTTCATTTGGGATTTGTTTCTTTAGGTTGACTAATTCCTTTCCACTTTTGACTGCTTTTACCTGTGCTGTCCCTTTAGGAAAAATTTCTGCCCGTATTTCGCAGATCATCTTAGTAAGTAATCCAACCATCTTAGTGAGTTCCCCAAATGACTCAGTAAGTTTTTCAATTGACGCTTGTTGATCTTTAAGGATTCTCTCGGTATCTTGTAGGCATTTTTCTATGTTTGCTGATTTTGTTAGCATCTCCTCACGGGTTGGTTTCTTCTCTTGTGGATAGGGCTGATTTTGGAAGTTTTGAGGAGGTTGTTGTCTTTGATTTCCTTGATTTCGTTGACCTCCCCACAAAAAATTTGGGTGGTTCCTCCAACCTTAATTGTAAGTGTTACTATAAGGATTATTATTAGGTCAGAAATTATTACCTATATAGTTCATCTGGTCGCTCTCTACTTCCGGTTGGTAGAGTGGGTACTCAGGATTCGTCACGGTTCCACTTGCGTCGTACTGCATGGCTGGATGTGTGATCATGTCAAACAGTCAAGTTTTAATATTTATAAAGAATGATCGAACACAGAGGTCGACTCACGACAACAATAGAGGCAAGTGCACCTATCGAACAGTAGTATAGCTCAGGCAAGAATATCTTATCGAACCCAAGGGAACCTAAAAGTACTACTACTCACTTTCTTTCTATTATTTAGCCTAAAATATGGAGTGATTGGATTATTAAACTAACGAAATACTTAAACTAAATGTAAGACAAAAGAATGAATTGGAGAAAGACTTTAAGAAAACTTAGTTGATAAAGATGATACCCTCAGGAAGAATCCACCTATGACTTCACTTATTATTTATTCTCCAAGCCATATGATTTCTTTACTTAGCTTGATCCTGAGACTCCCTAACCTATATTAAACCCTCTCTCGAGGCGAATAACGTCTAACCTTAGGTTAATTAGTGGAACTCTCGTTCTCTTATAATAACCCCCTAAGGAAGTAGTAAATCGATCAATGGATTCCCATATTAGGTTTCACCCTAATCTGACAAAAACCCTATCTTTAGGCGCCCGATCAACTCCGCTCAATTATGCTAGATCTACTCTTAGGTAGGGTCTATTCCTCCTCCACCTAAGCACATCAGATTGAATTAAGCAACATAATTAAGAACAAACCAAGTACTTATCATATAATTTGGAAATCAAATAAAAAAATCCATCATAGGTTTCATCCCCTTTAGGTATCTGAGGGGTTTAGTTCATAACTAAATACAAAAACATCTCAAGAGTAAAGAATAAACAAAACATAAGAACTCCCTAAAACCCCCTGAAGGAATTGAAGGAGAGAACCTCCGTCTTGAATGGAGTTCTGACTTCTTGAGATGGATCAACTGGCTATCTTCAAGTGACTCCCTAAAAGATGAATGCTTCGGCAAAAAGCCTCTTCCCAAAAAGCTCTGTTTCGGCATCTACCGAACTCCCTTTTTTAGTTGCTACCTTGGGTGTTTATATAGGCTTTGAGATGCTTTACTTGGCTCCTAAGTATCCTAATTCAAGTAAAATTCCTCCTAAGATGTTTAAGTGGACTTGGGAGTATGTTTCTTTGGCTTCAAGCATCCAAATCTTAGTGAAATTGCTCTTTCCCGCGGTAGGGGCACGGCCATGGTACACACCCGTGTAAATCATCTTTAGGCCGTGTCTCGATTCTGTCAATTGGGGCACGGCCGTGTAAATTGTGGCATGGCCGTGTGAAGTAATTTGACGAGGCACGGCCATGTGGCTTGAACTCCAGGCCGTGTCGATTTCTTCTTTGGCCCAAACTGGCCCGTTTCTCTTTCTTTTCGTCCTCGGGTGCTTTTCTGAGTATAAACATGAAAAGAAAGGATTAAAAGCACTTTTTTACATATATCAAGGGCTAAATCATCCAAAAGCATACTAAATATGGGGTTAAAATATGTTACTTTTACAGTTTATCAAATACCCCCACATTTAAGCTTTTGCTTGTCCTCAAGCAAAATTCTCAACTTACAATTAAAATGAACTTTCCATAATTCATAATTCCTATCGACAATGTCTCATCATAATTCATAGAAAATTTATACATGGATAATTTAACTCAAAGAACCCTAAAGATTCAATCAAGATAAGTCATACCTTTGTAGTACGAAAACATAGGTGTCACCCCTTATCTAAGTAATTACCTTTAATTCAAAACCGACAAGGATTGACATCCTCACGAAAGATTCACTCAAATCACTCTAAGTGTTTAAGGTTCAAGAATAAGCACTCTAAGTCAAACTGAAAAGTTAATCCCATAGGCTTGCCTGAAAATCAAATCTCCACCACTATATATGAGATGATACACAAATCAAAAGGTCTTTTGTTAAGGTTGTAGCGGGGCTAGGGTAAAAGGTGGGGATTCAAGCTGAAATTAGAAGGTTAGAATCGAGACTTGACTGACAAGTTACCTACTAGAAATATGGACTAATATAAGTAATCACCTAAATCGAAAGCTAATAGTACTTTTACTTGACAATACTTATACTAAGAGCTCTTCTTCAACAATTGGGATTTTAAAAGTATGAGCCCATTTAATCATATAACTAATATTGAATATACTTGTTTTCTTTTCTTTTCTTTTCTTTTCTTTTCTTTTCTTTTTTTTTAAGAACAAACAAAAAAACATAATAGAAGGTACTTTGATAATTGAAATAACCTAATTCGGCAACTGATCAAATCAATTCTCGATAGAGGGGTAGTCAAAAGAATGTTGATAACAAATACAAAGGGTTTTGGGTTAATATCAAACGGGTAATTCAATAAAAAGGGTTGTTAGGATCAAATGGGTTCACTAGGGGTTATTTATGTAGGTAGGCTTTGTAGTGGAGTGAATGGGTTAAAACCTAGGTGCCTTTATCATTTCAGTATATCAAATCATTAATGTGATCTTGACATGCATAAACGAGGCAAGTTCTAGAATAACAGTTCAAAGTTGACACACTCATAATCAATAAAGTGAGCACGAAAAAGAATATATACTCTATAATGCTCAAAATCTCACAAAAATTAAGGGTGTTTTTTACATCAATCCCTGTAAATTTCAAACTTCAAAGTAATACTCAAATTCAGTTCAACGACCTATTAATTTTTAATTTTTAGAAAGTAGACTTATCATGCTCGATTCTCTAGTATCCTTCAGATTTAATCATCAATGCACAATTAACTATGACTTACTCTAAAACATATCAATAAAAATCATAAATCATTAGAAATTTCATCCTAATTAGTAATATGAGAAAAATACTTTTGAACAAGACTAAATTCAGGATTTTGAGAATAATGCAAAAAGTTAGGTACTTTTACCCCCCACACTTAAGATGTACATTGCCCTCAATATACAAAGATAGATAAACAATTATGTAATAATAAAATCAAAAGAGAAGGGGAGAAGTAACACTTCCTGAATTTTTGAATGAAGTCTATGAAAAGAAACCGGATAAGATTGGAAGTGAACGTGGTGAAGCATCTCGAACCGTTTGAAATTGAATCCTCGAAGTAGCCGGCTTGGTTTTATTGTATCCTAAGCTAAATCTAAATATCATAAAGAATAAGAAGAAGAAAATAAAATAAAACAAAGTAAAAAATAATGATAAAATAAAATAAAAACAAAAATAAATAATGGAAAATGAAAGACAACTAGAAAAATGGAGAATGAGGTTTAAATAGAGATATAGCCCGTGTTTTGGGATTTTGAATTTTGAACGCATTCAGGGTGTTCGGGCATGGCCGTGGGTTTCGTGGCACACCCGTGTCTTTCTTCACACGGTCATTTAATACAGGCGTGCTCCTCTTGTGTTTGATAAGTCAGAATGTTGGCACGGTTGAAAGGCACGGCCGTGTTTAGCCCATGCTTGACAAGTCAGTAACCTCGCACGGGGCGTTGGCATAGGCGTGGACTATTATCACCACCCGTGTTGGGAAAAGAAATTTTTCTATGTCGTGCACGACTGCTGGCACACCCATGGTTCATTCCCTGGCTTCCACACGGCCACGAGGACGCTCGTGGGTAGGGCCGTGTGGCCTAGAAATCTGCTCTTTGGTTAGTTTATGGTTAGGTGCTAAAAAGAAAAAGAAAAGAAAAAATATAAAAAATAAAATAAAATAAAAAATGTAAAAATGGGGTTAGTGCTCGGGTTGCTTCCCGAGAAGCGCTCGTTTATAGTCTTAGCTAGAATTTACCTCTCATTCGTATGGTCATGGTGGTTTGAGGAGGTGAAAATCCTTTCTCATGCGATCACTTTGTTATGGATATATAGTTTAAGTCGAGTAATGTTTACCTCAAAAGTGTTGAATTTAGGATTGCTTACCTCGACTGTGTCGTATAGGAAGACATTAAATACCTTAAAAGTGATTTCTTCATTTGCCTTGAGTTCTGAATTGGTGATTCGAAGGTCTTCCTTATTCAATAGTACCTGATCTCCTAATTTGAAGTGATTCGTTGTTCCTATCAGCTCGTCTGGGGGTTCCTTCGATTTTACTTCGTGCGGTTCCTGTTCCCCTTTGATTTATGTTTCCTGCTCTTTTAGTTTTTCAACCCTAAGGCTTTATTCCTTATGTATTTCTTCTTTGTTGGCACGAGGTCTAAAATCTAGCTCAGCTAAGTGATTTCGTGATACTTCCTGTAAAGAAGGTTGAACCAAATGATTATCAATAGAATTAACGTTCGTACCTTTATTACTCGATGTCCTAGCTGTGTTAAGAGCTTGAAGAGTGATTGTTTCGTCGTCTATATGAAGTGTGAGTTCACTGAATTCTTCCTCTGTGTGGTCTTTCTTTATTGCATCGAGATATGGCACACGAGGTTGGTACTCTGTAATTGTCAATTTTGGTAAATCATGGCACACCTCAACCTTATCTTTTTTTACCACAGGTTCTTCCCTTGAGTTCGGTTCCACTAACAATTCACTGTTATGAGCTTGTACGGCTTGGGCCCATGATTCGGCTCAAGTTTGTAGCCTTGTGGTGTTTCCTGTAGTGAAAGTTGAACAATTTGATTATCAACTGCATTTACTTTCTCATCTTCATCACTTGATGTCCTAGCCGAGTCAAAAGCTTCTAGACTGATTGATTCGTCACCTACACGAAGAATGAGTTCTCCTGTACCAACATCAATTTTAGTCCTGGCAGTTGCTAGAAAGAGTTTTCCTAAAATTAAAAGAATCGAATTGTCCTCATCCATGTCTAAGATAACAAAATCCACTGGGAATATGAATTTATCAATTTTGATTAGAACATTTTCTATTATACCCCTAGGAATTCTGATAGTTTTATTAGTTAACTAAATGCTCATCCTAGTTTGTCTGGGTTTCCCTAGACCTAGTTGTTTAAACATTTTATAAGGCATAACATTGATGCTTGACCCTAAATCAGCTAAAGCATTATCAATAGATAAACTACCAATTAAACATGGAATTGTAAAACTCCCGTGTCTTTTTGATTCTGTGGTAGTCTGCTCGTAACATTCTTTGAACATCTTGCATTTATTTCCACGTGGTGCTCCTCGTCTAATTTGTGTTTGTTTGTCAAGAGCTGTCTTAAAGATTTTCTCGAGTCTGGCATCTGAAAAAGAGCTTCAAGAAGAGATAAGTTAATATGTAATTTCCTTAAGAGTTTAAGAAACTTACCAAACTGTTCCTCTGAATCTTCTCTTTTCATTGCTTCGGGATAAGGTATGCGAGGTTGGTACTCCTTGATTACCGGTTTTGACTTTTCTTGTGTTACCTCTACCTTACCTTCGTCTACATTGGCTTTTTGTATTGGATTGGGTTCATCTAACCTCTTACTAGCATGAGCTATGATAGCTTGATTTTGCTCATTTGGATTGATCTCAGTGTTACTAGGTAGACGTCCTTGTGGTCATTCCGACATCAACTTTGCGAGTTGTTCGACTGCATTAGTGGCTGCCTTAACTGACTTAGTAAGTTCCCCGAATCGGTTCTCGTTGCTTTTACTTGTTTTCTTAGTTTTTTGGAGATGGTTTTCTGTGTTTGCCATGAATTTTTTAGCATCTCTTCAAGATTCAGCTCCTATTCTTGTTGGTGAGATGATTGTTGAAAATCTGGAGGAGATTCCGATCTTTGGCTAGTTTGATCATCCCACGAGAAATTGGGATGGTACTTCCAACCTGCATTATAAGTGTCACTATAAAAATTATTTTGATATCTAGAATAGTTACCTATATAGTGAGCTTGCTCATTTTCCATGCCATATCCGTAGGGTGGGTACTCAGGATTCGCCACACCTCCTAGATTCAAATCATATTGTATTTCTGGATGTACCTGCGAGGGACTATACCAATCATCAATTTTTTTATTCATCATCTCTAACTGATTAGATAACCTGGTGACTACATCGAGGTTGAAAACACTGGTTGCTTTAGTAGGAATTGTCCCCATGCCTTGCCACTGATAATTATTCAGTGCCATCTTTTCCATAGACTAAAATTTTCTACCAAAAGCAAAATAGAGGAAAAAATTAGCAAAATAAAATAATAATAAATAATAATAATAAATTGTAATAAAAAATTTTGGCTAAAATAATAGAAATAGAGCTTTCTTAATATTTTAAAGTTCCTCAACAGGCGCCAAAAACTTGATCGTGTCAAACAAATGAGTTTTAATATTTATAAAGAATGATCGAACTCAGAGATTGATTGCGACAACAATAGAGGCAAGTGCACCTATCGAGCAAAGAGTATAGCTCAGGCAAGAATATCTTATCGAACCCAAGGGAACCTAAAAGTACTACTACTTACTTTCTTTCTATTATTTAGCCTAAAATATGGAGTGAGTGGATTATTAAACTAACGAAATACTTAAACTAAATGCAAGACAAAAGAATGAATTGGAGAAAGACTTTAAGAAAACTCAGTTGATAAAGACGATACCCTCAGGAAGAATCCATCTATGACTTCACTTATTATTTATTCCCCAAACCATATGATTTCTTTACTTAGCTTGATCCGTGAGACTCTCTAACCTATATTAAAGCTTGATCTTGAGACTCTCGAACCTATATAACGCGAATAACCTAACCTTAGGTTAATTAGTGGAACTCTCGTTCTCTTATAATAACCCCCTAAGGAAGCTGTAAATCGATCAATTGATTCTCATATTAGGTTTCACCCTAATCTGACAAAATCTCGTAACCCTATCTCTAGGTGCCCGATCAACTCCGCTCAATTATGCTAGATCTACTCTTAGGTAGGGTCTATTCCTCCTCCACCTAAGCACATCAGATTAAATTAAGCAACATAATTAAGAACAAACCAAGTACTTATCATATAATTTGGAAATCAAATAACAAAATCCATCATAGGTTTCATCCCCTTCAGGTATCTGAAAGGTTTAGTTCATAACTAAATACGAAAACATCTCAAGAGTAAAGAATAAACAAAACATAAGAACTCCCTAAAACCCCCTGAAGGAATTGAAGGAGAGATCCTCCGTCTTGAATGGAGTTCCGACTTCTTGAGATGGATCAACTGGCTATCTTCAAGTGACTCCCTAAAAGATGAATGCTTCGGCAAAAAGCCTCTGCCCAAAAAGCTCTGTTTCGGCTTCTGCCGAATTCTGTTTTTTAGTTGCTACCTTGGGTGTTTATATAGGCTTTTAGATGCTTTACTTGGCTCCTAAGTATCCTAATTCAAGTAGAATTCCTCCTAAGATGTTTAAGTGGACTTAGGAGTATGTTTCTTTGGCTTCAAGCATCCAAACCCGAGTGAAGTTGCTTTTTCCCGCGGTAGGGGCATGGCCATGGTACACGCCCATGTAAATCATCTTCAGGCCGTATCTCGATTCTATCGATTGGGGCTCGGCCTTGTAAATTGTGGCATGGCCGTGTGAAGTAATTTGACGAGGCACGGCCGTGTGGCTTGAAGTCCAGGCCGTGTCGATTTCCTCTTTGGCCCAAATTGGCCGGTTTCTCATTCTTTTAGTCCTCGGATGCTTTCCTGATTATAAACATGAAAAGAAAGTATTAAAAGCACCTTTTTACATATATCAAGGGCTAAATCATCCAAAAGCATACTAAATATGGGGTTAAAATATGTTACTTTTATGGTTTATCAATGTGCCTGCGAGGAACACAAACTATCAAGCTTTTTATTCATCATCTCTAGCTGCGTTGATAGCATGGTTACTGCATCGATGTTGAAAACTCCAGCTAATTTTGTTGGTTTGGTTCTTGAAGCCTGCCACTGGTAATTATTCAGTGACATCTCTTCGATGAACTCGTATGCTACTTCTGGAGTTTTGTTGTTCAGTGTTCCACTGACTGCTGAATCAATTAGTTGCCTCGTTAAGGGGTTTACACAGTTATAAAAGGTTTGGATTTGTAGCTACAAGGGTAAGCCATGGTGTGGGCACCTCCTCAAGAGATCCTTGAATCTCTCCCATGCGTCGTATAATGTCTCTAAATTCATCTGCACAAAAGAAGAGATATCATTCCATAATTTGGCCGTTTTGGCTGGTGGAAAATATTTCATTAAAAACTTTTCGGTCATTTGATCTCATGTAGTGATTGACCCTCGTTGTAACGAGTTTAACCACTGCTTAGCTTTATTTCTCAATGAAAAAGGGAATAACCGAAGGCGTATGGCATCATCAGAAATGCCATTTATTTTGAAGGTATCACAGAACTCTAAAAATTTAGCTATATGAGTGTTTGGATCTTGTCCTGCAAACCATCAAATTGAACAAACTGTTGAATCATTTGTATTGTGTTAGGCTTTAATTCAAAATTGTTAGCAGCTATAGCAGGCCTAACAATACTCGATTTTGCTCCTGTTAAATGCGGTTTCGCATAATCAAACATTGTATGTGGAGCATTATTTTCCCCCACATTGCGTGGTTGTAGGTTGTTTTCGTCCATCCCTTCAGTAGGATTGGATCTGTCTTCTTCCTCTCTTTCTGTGTAATTTAGGGCTCGCCTGGTTTCCCGAAGATTCCTACAAGTGATCGCTTCAATATCACTATCATATACCAAAGATCCTCTCGGGTTCCTTCTAGTCATAAACTAGAGTTACCTGCTGGGAAAAGAGAGAAAGAAAATTCAGCAAAAAGTAAAAATAGGAATAAAAACAAAAACAAAAATAAATTGCAAAAATAAAAATTAGGGCTAAAGTAATAAAAATAGAGTTTTTTTAATATTTTAGTTCCCCGGCAACGGCGCCAAAAACTTGATCGCTAAAATTAGATCTTTAAAATTTATAAAATAATGATCGAACATGGAGACTAACTCTGACAACGATTAAAGGCAAGTGTACCTTTCGAACAATAGTATAGCTTAGGCAAGACCGGATTATCAAACTCAAAGGAACTAAAAGTACTAATACTAACTTTCTTTTTTATTATTTAGCCTTAAAAATAGAATGAAGTTACTTTTAAACTAAATTGACGACAACTAAGCTAAGGACACAAAGACAAAAAAAGAACGATTTGGAAAAAACTTGAAGAAAAACTCAATTGTTCACGACGATACCCTCAAGAAGAATCCACCTAAACTTCACTTGTTACCTAACCCTGAATTATACGATTTCTTTTACTTAACTTGATCCATAAGACTCCCCAACCTATATTAAACCCTCTCTCGAGGTGAATAACGTCTAACCCTAAGTTAATTAGTGGAACTCTCGTTCGCTTATAATAACCCCTTAGGATAGCAGTAAATCGATCAATGGATTTCCATATTAGGTTTCACCCTAATCCGGCAAAATCTCATCACCCTAGCGTGCAATCAACTCTGCTTAATTATGTTAGATCTACTCTTAGGCAGGGTCTATTCCTCCTCCACCTAAGCACATCAGATTTGGATTAAGCAACATAATCAAGAACAAACTAAGTATTTATCATATAACTCAGAAATCAAATAACAAAATTCATCTAGGTTTCATCCCCTTCAGGTATCTGAGGGGTTTAGTTCATAATGAATAAAAAGAACATCTCAAGAGAAAAGATAAAACAAAACATAAGAAAACCCTAAAACCCCTTGAAGGAATTGAAGGAGAATTCTGCCGTCTTAAGTATAGCTCGGCTTCTTGGGATGGATCAACTGGCGATCCTCGCATTATTCCCTAAATCTAACCTTCTCGGCTTGGTTACTTGGCCTAGCTTTCACGCTTTTCAAAGGTGTCACTTAGGGGATATATATAGGCTCTTGGAATGCAATTCTTTCTCCCTAAGTACCCTTTTCCGACTGAAATTATTCTTTCCAGCGACAGAGGCACGACCATGGCACACGCCCGTGTGGATCGACTTCAGCCGTGTTCAAATTTCTAACTTGAGGCACGACCGTGTGAGGCGGGGTTGAGGCCATGCTCTAGGTGATCGTCAAGGCACGGCCGTGTGGACTTTGGGCCAGGCCATTTCGAATTCATGCTAAGGCCCATTTACTCTGTTTGGGCCGTTTTGTGTTCTTTTCATCCTCGGGTGCTTTTCTGGGTATAAGACATGAAAAGAAAGGATTACAAGCACCTTTTTATATAAATCAAGGAATAAATCATCAAAAAGTAAGCTAAATATGGGATTAAAATATGTTATAATTACGGTTTATCAAGCATAAACCAGAACAGGCTGCCTCACTTCAGTCTGATTAGCATCTCTACCTAGTGCTCTCTGTCCTCGGCCCATACCATTACCACCCCTAGCTTGCATCTGATCAGCTTGATGTGGACATTCTCTAATTAGGTACTCTAATAATCCACACCGCAGATAAGCCCCTAATATCCTCCAATACTCGCCCGAATGGTGCCTACCACAATCACTACATGGATGAATCCAAATAAGAGCAACAGGAACTCCCACTTTAGTAGGCCCATCAAGTTTGGCTCATTTCTTAGGCCTTTGAACAGAAATGAAGGGCTCTGAATCCCTCTTATTCTTACCTCTCTCTCAATCTCTGTTTTGGAGCTCCACACTCTTAACCTCTTCGAATAATCTTCGCTTTTCTCACCAGAACAACAAACTCATGGTCCCCCTTTGGGCAATCAGCACCCTCAGACTATCCCTCAAAACGTCCTCAAAACGGACACATTTTCATACTCGAATGCCTCCATGCCTCGAGCGTAGCAACTCAATCTAAAAAACTCAGCCTCATACTAGGCCATAGACTTATCACCTTGCGTGAGATTCATGAACTCACGCCTACGAGCATCCACATAGCTCGCGCCCATATACTTCCTCTAGAAGGAAGTCTTAAAGTAATCCCAGTTTAGACGACCCGGTTGAGTACCCTCCTCAACTAAAAACCACCAGTGATAAGCTTTATCGTGAAGCAAAGAGACTGCACCCTTTAGTTTTTGCTCAAGAGTTTAGATCTCGGTGGCCTCCAACCAATACTCGGCCACAGTAGGGGCTACTCTAGTGGCGCCTCTAAACAACTCAGCTCTATTGAACCAGAATCATTTAGTTATCGACCACGACCCCTAGATCCTAAATAGGGTCTAGTGACCCTCTCTAACATTCTCAACATGGCTTAGGACAGTGCGTCGTCCCTAGCCTGTGTGGCTTTGAGACCCAATCTCAGTAGCAGGTGACTGGTGTCTCACTCGTATTCAAATTCAGCATATTGCCTAGAGAGGAAGACTTAACTCGAGCCCTCCATGACGCCTACCACGCCCACGAATACCACGATCACGAGTTCCATGTGTGCTCATCATATTTTCAATTTTATCTACATTATAAAATTTTATACATCAGTTCCAGTGTTTATTAGCAGATATTTGATGCTTAAGTAATCAGAAGTTTAGAAGTATTTCAAAGGTTTTAGTCTCTAACTAACTCAGTATAGTTTAAGAAAGTACTAACTAAAGTGTTTTCAAAAAGTTCTATCTAAGTTCAGAAATATTTACAGGATTGGCGCTGGAAACTCGGTGTACCACATACTTGTTAGGATAAAACAAATTTTTGCTTCAAACTAGTCTTTTTCAAATGAAATTTTAGAACCCAAAATTCACAACCCGAGTTTTGTAACCTCACTCTAATACCACTAAATGTAACACCATTAACCTAGCCTAGACGTTATGGCCAAATCTAGGAGTGTTATGAAGAAGGGTTTTAAATCACATCTTTTAAGTTAAAACGTATTGTTTTATTAGTTTACCAATCGGAGTCTTAATATCTGAAAAACTTGTGTTTGTAATCTTATTTAAAACCATTTTAAGTCATCAAGAATTCACAAATTCAAAACCAAGCTTGAGTTTCCAAAAAGCCATTTGTAAAAACCATTTGTTTACATAAAGTGTTTTTGTCAACGTTGTGGAAAAGAAAGCAAAACAAAATCTGAATCCAAAAGTTAAAACCATACAGTCCAGAGAGTCCCAAAAGTTACAAATTCTCAAGAAAAACTAGAATTTAAATTAAAACTGGTATTACTAAATAAAAGCAGCTCTCTGTGGAGTGGTCACCACTGAGTCTCCGTCGCACTGACCCGCCTAAGTCTGGGGATTACCTGATCAGAACAGACAAACAGATGTGAGTTTTCGTAAACTCGGTGTGTAACCCAACAGAGATAGTCATGCAACATTCACAGAATCTCATATGCAGACAAAAATAAATCAAACCTAAGTCCTTAATAGATATAGATATCAAAATTAGATGTACAAAATAGATATACAAAATCCTACCCCATCCTTTACACACCATCTCGACCATCCCATCACACCATGTGGGGTTAAAAACACCCACCCATCCCTACACACCATATAGTGTCGATGCGACACATACATAATAATATGCAGCCAAGCTGTCAGATAATTGGTGAAAAATCACCATACAGATCATTTCCTCCACATAAGCAAATCCCATCCCAAACACATATACAGAATACAGAATTAACATAATTATCATGCTTAACATGTTTGTATACAGATATCATACATACTCAAATAGGACAGTCAGACATACATATCAGTTTCCTACTCAGATCAGACTATCAGAATATCAGATCACATGAATTAGGGTTTGGTTAGCCCTTACCGACCTACGGTAGGCCCCCAGTCAATCAGAATGACAAGTGCGACCCTAGGGAAATTTTCAAAATTTTTGGGCCCACATGCCTGTGTGGCTCACATGCCCAAATTAGTCTTGCCCGTGTGGCCTACACGGCATGGCCCGAAACCCACACACCCATGTGGCTCGCTAGTGTGGGTCCACACTGCCTAGCCTAAAATCCACAAGCCCGTGTAGGCTCACACGCCCCACTTAGCCTTGCCCGTGTGGCCCACACGGCAACACATTCGCTATTACACGGTTGTGTCTCGCACATGGCCACACCTCGACAATCACACGGCTAGCCACACGACCTACCACATGCCCATATAACATCGATAGTTTCAGTTTTTGACTTTTGTCGAACCTCGTTTTCGCGTGTTTCAGGTATAGACCTAGTTCATTTTTGAAGAATTCACACCCCTAGAGTGAACAACACTTAAAATTGTCAACCAAAACACCCGCAATTAACTTTAATTTAGAAATCCAACCAAGACACCTCTTGGGCACAACTCGAAAAACACAAGAAAATTGCACTAAGACAATCCAAAAGCTTACCCTTGACAATAGCAACCTCGAAACTTCACTACACCACCGAAGGGTCTCGATTTTCCTGAAGAGCACCTACCAAAACGGTACACCTGATTAACTCAAAAATCAACATAAACAAAAGTAAAAATAAGACTCCCACAACTCCATGACGAACCCTTACCTTCAAAATCGTGTGACGATAACAAAAAGTAAAACACCATGATTGGAAGAGGAAATTTGGATAGGAATCAAAAAGGAAGAAAGAAGGAAAATTTGACAGGAGAAGAGTGTAGTAACGTCTAAAAGAGAGAGTTTTCTTTCTTTTTTTGGGAAAAAGAAAATAAAAGATTTTTAACTCAAATTAATATTTTTAACAAATCCCTAAAATCTCTCTAATTCTCCACTAACCCAAACCAACCACTTCAAAATTCTAGCTCCACTGAAACTCTGTCAGACAACTGAGATAAAAATTAACATCCACGCTCACACAAGAATTCAAACACGAGACCTCAAGGCAAGCTAACTCCTTACCACTCGAATCAACAAACTCATTCTGATATGAGTTTACAAACAATATTATATAAGCCCACCCAACAGGGATAAGACTTGGATAAAAAATAACAAAACTTTCTAAATATGGGATTTTAACCCAAAACCTTATACACACACCTAAAACACTTAACCATTGAAACAAATACGCGTTAGATTTCACAAAAAAAAGTTAAATTATTGAGAGCATTACATTACTGGTCACAACATTAAATTAATTAACAATCCACACTCACCAATTAATAGACTCGCCAATTAATAGGTAAATCATATATATCATATACATACTAGTTTGCGTACAGGTGTGGTGCACAGATTTATTATGTGTTATATTTAAAATATTTAATTAATTTTTATTTTATTTTTAAATATAATATATTAACAAAAATATAATTTTAAAATTAAAAAATTTGGAAATAAAAAATTTATAAAAAAGTAGTAATCAATTTTAATAATTAAAATTTAGTGATTTAAAAGTAATTAAAATAAAAATCCTGATTCGAATATTTTTATTATAAGGTAGAACTCCATGTTCAATCACCTACATTTTATTTTTGTCCTCTTATCTTTTTAGATATGAAATTAATTTTAAATTAAATTATAAAAAAATAACAATGATAGTCATAATTGACACGCAAATGCATTATTGTTCTAAAAGAGTTTAAAATTAGATTCATCTAAATCAAAAAATTTAAAAGGGTTTCATCTATAATATATATTTACAATAACATAATTATTGTTATTTTATTATTTTATATATATTTTGAATAAACTCATTATAGGTCTTAATTATATTTTCTCTTTTGCACACAAAGTTTAGAACTATTCATAGCTCTTCCCCAATTTATAAATAAAAGAATAACGCGATTTGGCGCATTTAAACCCCCATCTTCATATATTAACAACAATATCCATGTCAATCGAGTTAAAACTCAATCAACTATTATTTTATATTTTTAATCACTGATTCAATTATGAAAAGTTAGAAAAAGAGTTCATATCTTAAACATATATTGATAAGGTATTTTAATTTTTGTTTGTTTGTTAATATTCTTAATTAAAATTAAGTATAAAATAATATTTAAAACATGTAAAAATTAAATTTAAAATTTTCAAAATTTTGATATATATATATATATATATTAGTTTTTAATAATGTTTTTATTTTTATTAGTTTCAAAATAGAACTATGTATAAAAAGTTAATAATATTGTAAAAGAACAAAGAAAATAAAATCTTGAAAGAGAGAGCGTATTTTATTGATCAATGAGAATCCTTAATAATCTTCTCCAAAATCTATATTTATAGCTATAAGAAGTATAAATGAAATAAAACTCTACTTCTAATAAAATATTCATAACAAATAAATCTTTAAATCAGTATTTAATTTTTTATCAACTTTTAACACTTTGAAAAGTTTTTTTTTTGTTTTAAAAGAAGTATTTAATAATTTTATTAAATTTAAGTATAAAACAGTTTTAATCTAGTACAAAATATTTTTTTTTAATGCTGCAAAATAAGTTTGCATAGAAACTTTAATTTAAAGCAGTCCAGAAATTTACTCTATTTTAATATTACTGATAAAGTCATTTTTATTTTAATATTAATATTGTAAATATTTATTTTTAACATTTTTATTAAGACTTTTTATTTTTAATTTTAAATTTGTAATAATTTAATACCTTTTTTAAATTTAATTGTATATATATTAGAAAATTGTTAAATTAAACATATATAAAAATTGTGACAAAGTTAAATTTTTATTAATGTAATTATTTTATTAAATTTTAGAGTTAAAGTAAAATGACCTTCTTAACTTGTAATACCTATTTTTAGTTAAGTTAATAATCGATTGTAGCTATTTTAGTCAAGTCCAAAATTATTGAACCATTTTCAAACTATTTTTAGTTAATTCAATTCACTTACCTTTGTTATTTTTAGTCAGTGAAACTCTTATATATATCATACCTCGTTTTCACTCTCAATATACACTTGAAAAATCTATCATCCTCCTTTCGCTTATCCTCTCTTTCTTTTTGAGTTTTTTCTATTACAATCTATTGTTTGATTTTGTTCTCGTTAATTATAATGGAAAAACTTTTTGAATCCTAAGAATACATTATATGAAAAATATCCTTAAGGATAATATTCAACACGCTTTTGACTATTTTATTCATGTTCTTGAATCGTTAAATTGATGAATATTTAAAATATGAAAGTACAAAACATTAACTTCATTTATGTATACATGAAAAATTAGATCTTATTATAGTCATTATAATTGTGGGATTATTAACTTTTTTATTTGAAAAAAAAAATTGTAATCAAAGTAATTAAAGGATTGACTAGTAAGATCTGTTCAGTTACTAGGATATTTTATCCCATTTATGCATAATTCATTCTATGACTACTATAAAACTGAGATTCATTTGGTTGAGTTAGTGTCACGTCTTGGTTTTTTTTTTTTTGTATGACTAAGCATAAAATGAGTTACTAGTCTAGTTGTTAAGAATGAGTGAAATTGTCTTTGAAATCCAAATTTAAACACGTAATTTCATCAACTTCATTTTTTATAAATTGTCTTTGAAACTGGATTTCTGAAAAGATATTTTAATCAATAAAATTTACAAAGTTTTCAAAAGTACAAAACCTTTACAAATTAGTCTCTTGATTTCAAATTAGTATAATAGCAAACATTTTTTTTTTTGTCTTTGTAAAATTTGAGATCACCTAAGTTTTCGAAATAACATAAGAGTTTTTACAAGATAACTCCTAACCCAATTTGGCTTAAAGGCCAATAATTTTGATTAAACTAAGAAAATTATTCAAACATATTTTCCATAGGATAAGAAAATGGTTTCAAAAAACTTCTGAATCCGATTGTTGTACTAGGACACTACGTTGACCCACTAATCAATAATTTTTTTTTTTCGATTACCTATTGATCTAATTCTTGATTTTATTCAATTATTTCATTCAATCCATCAATATCAAACATTTATACATTATCATGACATGAATGAACCTATGAAATCTTATTTTTTAATGGCCCTAAAGTTTTACATTTTATTCAATTTAATCCCTAAAATTGAAATAACTATATCATTCAATTTTAAGCATCGGTGTAAAAACCGACTTCAATTACATCCATTAGAGACTTTCTACTATCTATTTATATCAAAATATCACATTTTATTCACTTTATTCCTTATGTACAAAACTAATAATTAAACATTATAATTTAGTCCTTTTTCATAATTTAAGCTTAAAATCTATCAATTTATCACCAAAGTCTTCAAGAAATCAACAATGAAAATTTTTAATAACTTTAACAGTTTTACAAATTGGTACATGGGCTAGCTAAATCAAGCTCCCATGACTTCAAAAACATAAGAATTACAAGAAAACGACTTATTATTTCTTACCAATCAAGGGCCGAATGATCAAGGGTTTTGAAAGTTTTCTTCAAGCTACTTCTATGGTGGTGGAAGGTTCTTTGTGGAAGAAGAAAAGAAATATTCTCTTTCATTCCACCAACTTTCAATTTATACCAAAAATTAAGGTTTTTAATTTAACAATTTAAATATAAGATTAGGATTAATCATACTTAAGAAATCTACACAACCGTCCACTTTAACTTATCTAAGATGGTTTATTTTCCATCTTAGATCTTTGGTTAATTGCAATTTAAATACTTGAGTCTTTGGCCAATTAAAAATCTATAGAGATTGAACTTTTACAATTTAATCATTGCACCTAAATTAACTGTTAATTCAAACAAATTATTAGACCAAATTATAATATACTTTTATATCAACTCCGTAAATATTCATATATAACATTTACAGACTTAATTTAAAAAAATGAAGTTCTAAAATCGCCTTTTTCGAGACCATTGATAATCGGATTGTTACACATACAAGAAATTCAAAAACCTAATGACCCATTTGATCGAAAGAATAAAATCAAGAAATTAAAAAAAAAATGAATCGAAAGCCACTTTGAACCATAACCAGCAAAGCAAAATCACTTGGTGATTTCAAAATATCAAAACCCTAATAGTTTAGAAAATATCATTTCTACTATTTCTAAGGGTTAAGCAAGAAAAATTTTACCAGATTTCTTTTTCCAATACAATATTTGACACTTTCTCGATTTAGGGTTTTGCAAAATTTTTAAATTTTTTTAGAAGCTTGAATACCCTTTTCATATTCGATGTGCTATATTAATTTTGGGTTTTTACTTTTTTTTTTTTTCCTTAGAAATAAGTGAATTTCCAAGTCAGATTTTATTGTTTTCCACATCAACAATTTACATGTGGTACGCGCACATTAGTTCCATTAGTCACGACAGCATAAGTTAACAGTTAACACGGTCGAACGTCTGATTTCCATTAATAGAAGGGTAACATGATTTTTTAGATGAATAAGAACACAATAGAGTACACTTTTTTAAGGGCTCAGTTAATTTTCTTAAATATTTCTTACTTTTAATTGAAAAAAAAAGACAATTATTTTGGTATTAAAATAATAAAGATTGAAGAATATATAAAATTTGAATGTCAAAGATAATATTATTAGAAAGAATAATCATAAACTCTAAATCTCGAATATAATAAATTTGACATAAAAAAAATATACAAATTAAGCATATTATGCAATAATAGCTTTAGCTTCAATCAAAGAAATGTTGCACCCTTTTTGGAACGAAGGGACATATTTTTAGATTTATTCTCAAAATACACTTTGCCATTGTAAGTCATTAAACGAAGTGGCAAAATAACATTAGATTAACGGCCATGATTTTTTATATCGGTATATTTAATTTTTACTAAATTTTAATATAAATATATATATTTTTCAATAATATTTGATATAGGTGTTTTTATATCGGAAAAATAACATCCTTTTTTTATATTGGTATATTTATTTTTTAAGTTAGTATTTAATTTTTTTGTTCAATTTAGTATCTAAATTTGTCAAATGTTATACAAATTACCTAAAATACCAACGGTGCTAATTTTTAAGAGACAAAAATATCTAATGTGTGACTATTACGTGGCAGGTGACATGAAATTTAGTGGCTAAAATGATTATATTTATGTTACTCTAAATTTTACTTTTCATCGAGATTAAGATTACTTTAACTGTTAATGACGAAAATGATTCAAGAGGGATCACGTGCTTAAAGCATGACCTGGACTTCATAAAGCCCTCAATTCCACAAAAATTTTGTAAGTATAGGAGAAAATCCTTATTAAAAAAGTGTGCTTTGAGTTATGATTTAGAAATAAATATTGAAGAATAAAGCAACAATTTTAAAAACCTAAAATAAAAAATGTATTATGTTAAATTAAAAATTAAAATAAAATAAATAAATTAAACTAAAAGTATTTGAACATTTAAAATAATAAAAAATAAAAAATTCATATCATCTACCACATATCGATTATACATTAATAATTTTTACTACCTTTTAAAAATAACTCTGTTAGTATATTGAGTACAACATTTGACAAATTTAAGTACCAAATTTTAAAAAAATTAATTATCAATTTTTTAATAAAATATCAAGTTTAAATATCTAATATTATATTAAGCCTTTTATATATATATATAGTCATGGTGAAGCTAAAGGGGGCAGCCAAGGGTCTGGCCCAAAAATGAAAAATTTCCCCTTTAATCTTTTGAGTATTTGTAAAGTTAAATTAATTTAATGATAAAATTATATCTCGATCTCTCTTAAATTTTAAAATTAAATTATACTCTCTCTAATAATAAAAAATTTATAATTTAATCCTTCAAAATTGTAAAATTTTATGTTTACATAATAACGGAATTACATTTTAAACCCACTCAAAAAATTATAATTCCAATTCAGTCTTTCCCGAAAAAATTCTGACTTTCCCCTCTATCAAGTAAAGATATCAAACATGAAGGGGGATGGAAGTAAGATGAATTGAATTAGAGATTAAATTAGTAGAAGAATATAGTTGCTTCTACCCTTCAAAAATGGAAACAAATAGTATATTTTAATTCCAGAGCTAAAAGGTACCTTCATGCTTGAAACTTACTGAAAAATTAGATGGCATTTAAAGCATTAAAACAATTAAAGAAATGAAAAGAAGACATACAATACAAGGAAACCTAGCAGTTTTGAATTCTATAAATAGAGACGATAAAACCAAGTGTTCTTGCATCATTTGGATCATAATCTTTTTCTTCTAATGGAGATTATAAAAAGCAGCTCTATTCTTATCATTTTGCTCGTCTTTGTGTCAGCTGTGATTCAAACAAAAGCAGATTCTGTGTATTGCAGTAATCCAAGAAGCCGGTGCTATGGAAAATACATAGAATGTCCTTATGAATGTCCAAGCACTAGCTATGGCAATTACAAAGCTAAAGTCTGTCATGTTAAACTGTGATTCACCCGTCTGCAAATCTTATTGTAAACGTAAGTTTCACCTATTTCTGCTCCATAAACTTATATGAATGTTCAATTAATTTCTCTTTTTTTGGTTTTGGTTCTTGATTTTAGATCGTAAACCAGACTGTAATGGTCCTGGATCAGCTTGTTACGATCCTCGTTTCATTGGTGGTGATGGCATTGTGTTTTATTTCCATGGAAAGAGCAATGAGCATTTCAGCTTGGTGTCCGATACCAATCTCCAAATCAACGGTCGCTTCATTGGTCATCGTCCCGCTGGTCGAACCAGGGACTTCACTTGGATCCAAGCGCTTGGGATCTTATTCAACTCTCATTCTTTCTCCCTTGAAGCCATCAAAGCTGCAACATGGAACAATGAAGTGGACCATTTAAAGTTTAGTTACAATGGGGAGGATTTAATTGTCCCAGAAGGGGCTTTGTCCAGTTGGTATTCACCTGAAAAAGATGTGAAAGTCGAAAGAGTTGCAAATAAGAACAGTGTGATTGTAACATTGAAAGATAGTGCAGAGATTATGGTGAATGTGGTTCCCGTGACAAAAGAAGATGATAAAATCCATAACTACAAAATACCATCTGATGATTGCTTTGCTCACTTGGAAGTTCAGTTTAGGTTCTTTGCCCTTTCACCTAAGGTGGATGGGGTGCTCGGCAGGACTTACCAGCCGGATTTCCAGAACCCGGCGAAACCCGGTGTGGCAATGCCTGTTGTTGGTGGTGAAGATAAGTATAGGACCACTGAACTTCTTTCTGCAAATTGCTTAACTTGTTTATACTCACCAGAAAATAGTTCGAACCAGGAGATGACATCTATGACTGAATATCTAACTCTTGATTGCACCCGTGGGGCTTCAGCTGGATATGGAATTGTTTGCAAGAAATAATGGAATAATGGGTTTTATTAGTTAAAAGATTGGAAGCTTTTATGGCTATGGCTTCTGTCAATAATGTCATGTATTCGAATACTATATATATACATATATAATGTAACTTTTTATGTTGTTTATGTTTGCATTGATGGTTGTATAATCGAACATTGTAATTGTAATAATAAACATAAACCTCTGATTCATCTACCATCCACAAGGATTTAAGAGTGAATCTTCGGCATCACAATCGGTGCCAGAATTTCCCCTGTTGATCATGGTTACACTGTTATCAAATGACTCAAGCAGTGTCAACCGAATCATTGGGATATGGTTCATACTGTTATCATCAGGTTCAGTTAGCACTGATGAGGTCTCCTCCAGCTGAAGAGCATACTCGAGGTTCCATAAAACATCTGCCATCAATGGTCTCTCAGTGCCGTGCTCAGCAAGGCACTTCACAGCTGTCTCTCCGTACTTCTTAAGAGAAGCCGGATTCAATTTCCCGACCAGATTAGAATCCATGATTTGATCCAACATACCTTTTTTCTGCCAGCTCATTGCCCATTCCGCGATATTAACTTGTTCTCTTGGGAGAACTGGATTTAAAGCCGGCCTAGCACAGAGTACTTCCATCAGAACCACCCCGAATGAATACACATCAGACTTCTCAGTGAGTTGCTGTCTTCTAAAGTATTCGGGATCGAGGTAGCCAAAGCTACCCTTAACAGCAGTACTCACATGTGTTTGACCTAAAGCTGGACCGGTTTTAGAGAGACCGAAATCTGATACTTTGGCTACGAAATTCTCGTCCAAGAGAATGTTTGTTGTCTTCACATCCCGGTGAATAATGCTTCGGGCTGCAAATGTGTGGAGGTAATGAAGTCCTCTAGCAGCTCCAATGCATATTTCAAGTCGTTGCTTCCATGTTAGAGATGGAAAATTTGTTCCATAAAGATGGCTTCTAAGGGGTCCATTAGCCATATACTCATAAACAAGAATCATTTCCGATCTTTCATCACAGTGGCCAATAAGAGAGACAAGGTGACGGTGACGAAGTTTAGATACCATTTCAATTTCAGTCATAAATTCAGCAAGGCCTTGTTCGGATCTTGAGTTACCTCTTTTGACAGCACAATTAGTCCCATCTTCAAGCATTCCTCTGTAGACCCTTCCAAAACCACCAACTCCTAGAAGTAGACTCTCATCAAATTTGTTGGTAGCATCAAGGATTTCTTGGAAGGTGAAGAACTGACCGAAACTCAAGGAAGCCGATGAGATGCAGCTTGCCGTTCCACTCTTTTTTGGTGCCATCGACATTTTGGTTATTGTTTGAGAGTTTCCTGTAAGGGATGTCCTTGATGATTAGTTTTAGACTTCCGTATCAACAGGCAACAACAACAGAATCCGATGAATGCCACTGCAATTATAGCTCCAACAAGAGAACCAATTATTATCCATATCTTGTTCTTCTTCGAAGATGATAGCGGAAGGAGATTCTTTACAGAAGAAATCCCATCGAGGCTACCAGCCTCATTGCTGATTTTCATAATCTCCAACCCGCTCAGTGTTGCATTAGTGATATCCGTCACTGAACCCGGACCGATACTAACAGTCAAAGTATCAGATCCCGCTGAGGAACTGGAGATGAAGTCCATATAGTAAGGCACGTTTAGGTTGCTCGTCAACGTCGATAGTTCAAGACTTTTAGCAGCAATATCATCATTTATGTACAGATTGAAAACCAAAGCATAGAGAGACTGACTGAAGATATCACAAAAATGTGCCCGGACGAAGTACCTGAAGTTCGGATTGACAGGGAAGACCCAAGTTACATTGAAGTTCATGTTAGATACATTTGCATCACCCATGGTTTCAGCAGTAGCATAGACCCAATTCGGTGCTGTTTCCTCTGTAATGAAATCAGTATATTTGATGGAAGCTGGATCAATCGAAACATTAAGAGCAGAACCATTTACACGGAGATATTTCGAATCATTCTCCCATGTTCTTCCAAGTGTATCGTTCTGAGCACTAATTGACAGCCCTCCCATGTTTAACCGATAAACAGTTTCCATCGCAAACTCCGAAAGACCACTAATAGGAGTAGGTGGATTCAGAGCTAATGCCTGGTCAGGCAAGACTGAATCCGGGATGGACACAACTTCGATCGCATTAACAAATGAAACCGAATCATTCCAAGGAACAAACGTAAGTGTCAAGGTACCAGAAGTCACATTGATTGCAAACTCCTTGAACAAAAAAGAACCATTATAGTTCTTGAAAGTGAAGTTTTTCAACAACACGAAACCATCAGTGACAACCATTATCGGAGCAGATATCAACTTATGTCCCGATTTCGGAACTGCAACAGGAAAAAAGTATAGCCGGACCCAATGCCGGCCTCGTTGTTTGATATCGAACTCATACGAAGCAATGCTGGAAAAAATCCGAGCGGATCGAAATATAGAAGATGGAACACTGGAATTAGAGCTAGCAACATAATAACTTCTTTTGGTCTTTAAGGAAATTGAAGAATGAAGAAAATCAGGAACAAAAGTTCTACCTTGAAATGTGACATTTTGTGAAGAACCACAAACAATTAAGTAGTTATCAGTAGGAGTGAATGATGCCTGTATTCTTCTATAACCCAAAAATTCAAACAAAATAACAGCTAAAACCAAAGATAGCCACTTCCCTACATTCATCTTCAACAATAAACCCCAAAGTTCTCAATAAACTAACATATAAAGAAACCCCAAATTCCCATCAAAATTTGAACCTTAAAATACTAATAATTCAACCCCTAACTAGAACCCTAATGCAGAATGACTACAAAAGATAAAAACCTTCATCAATGGCCATACCTAAAAAATGAAGCCAAAAAGAGAACCAAACCAGCTATTCCCTGGTAGGAACAAGTGCAGCAGCTGTATATAAATCAACTACTTTTCCACTTTTTTGGTTAAGCTGACTTTTAGAGAGAAAAACTAAGAGGACCCAACTGTTCTAATGAAAGAAAATTACGTAATTGTCTTTAATGTGTCTTTGAATTTTCAGCCTGGAAAAAAATGTATCACTTCCCAACAAAATCCAACTGTTTGTTATGTCTCTCTCTTTTATACTGTACACTGAAAAAGGTTTGAATTTTCAGAGTATTCATTAGCCTCACGAGCATTGGACCGTGGTTATGATTTAATTTTTTGGGTGTTTCAACTAAGAAAGGTTACAAAATTGTAACTTTGTTATTTGATTTTGTTTTTGTTGGTAACCGGCTGAGTAAAAATAAAAATATCAAAAAATTTAAGATGGTGAGGTGATTTATTCCGTAACTTTTTATAGTTAGATGACTAAAAAAAATTTACTAATATATGAGTGATCATTTTGTAACTTTTCATAGTTGAATAAGCAAAAATAAAATTTACTAATAATTAAATAACTATTAGTGTAGTTTATCCATTCTTTAGCATAATTTTAGAGATCTTTTGACTTTAATCAAATGTAAAAAAAAAAAAATGTCTCTTGCCTATGAATTGGCTGATGTGCTACATTAGCAATTCATTATTGGATTAACGGGATTTTTAATTTTAATGATTAATTTTAACAATTATTTTAAGTAAAGTGACTAATTTAAAAATAGAATTTAGAGTGACTAAAATAGGACAAATCCTATTTTAGAGTAAACTTAGTATAGTTTACCCTTCTTCTTTCTAACTAAATGTTTATTAAAACATTAATTTTTTAACCATATAGGAATGACAACTCACATGACAGTTAATGTATATTTCATACTAATATGGTACTATTTATTTTATGTCATTTCAACACATAATTTAAAATTATAAAAATATTTAAAATTTAAAAAAAATTCAAAAATCATAAAAAATCATAAAAATTAACATGAAGTATCGTGGATTGTCATGTTTAAAAATTAATTTTTAGCCAATATTCCATTAAAAACAATAATTTGATTCTTTTTGAACAGTAGGTCACTAAATTCGACTATTTTTAAATGATTCAATACTAACTTTAACTCAAATAAAGAATAAGGACCAAATTGATAATAAAAATATAAACACTAAAAACAAAATTTTACATTATTTTCTTTTCATTAAAAGAGCATTATGCCTTTTTTAATTCTCATTAAATTAAATTTTTTAGTCTCGTAATTAAGTGGTTTTTTACTCTTAAAACGTAACAAATTCAACTCCAAACTATTTTAGTAAAAAATTTATTTCGAAATATTTTAATTTCATTTAGATATTCTAAAATAAAATTCTTGACTTTGTCTTGTAATAATAATAATTATTTTACACAAGTTTTGCTAATTTAATATGAGAAAGGTCCGTGAAAGTCTTGTCACGAGAAGCTTCTATATTTTGTTTGTTTCTAACACAATTAAAATTTTCTAAAATTAAAATTTGAAGTGAGACATAATAATAATAATAATAATAATAATAATAAATAATAATAATAATAATAAAAGATAAAATTATACTTTGACCTCTTAATCCTTTTAAAAATTATAAAATAATAAATTAATAGATTATAAAATTATATTTGATCTCCAAAAGTTATTATTCAATTTCGGTCCCTTAAAAAAATTTTAAATTCACCCCTAAAAACAGATATAAATTAGCAAATTTAGACATATATGCCGATTTGGAAAAAAAATTAAGGATTTAAACCGATATTTTCAAAATGTAGGGACATGCGGCAAAAGTGCGCTCTGCACAACATTTCTTTCCTTTTTAAAAAAAATGAGAAGTATATATATTAACCCGGTTAAAAACTCAGGGACGTTGATTTTCTAATTGTTGGACCAATGACTATAATCTATAAAAAAAAATCTCCTAACGGCGCTAAAATGTTTTCTTAGATAAACCCCTCCACTTATCATTTTTTTCGTTCAATCTCATTTATTTGTTCTCTCAACTCTTTTTTTCTTAATTTTCTATCCTAATCTCTCAAATTTCTCCAATTTTCTAGCCTAATTGTTATACCTAGCTTTATTTGATAACATGTTTTGATATAACAAATTAAAATGTTTTTGAATAAAAATTAAAGTTGAACAAAATTGACAAAATGATAAAATCAACTTAAAAAAGTTTCAATTGAGTTAAACATTTTCAATCAAGTAAAATTTGTTTTAAAACAAGTTAGTATTACACCATTGCAAAAAGTAGTATCTGTAACGCCCTAATCAATTTATCCATGTTTCTATAAATATCTAACATGAATGTGTATCTACTTCAGTGGTTAAGTGTTCTAGATGTTGTGGGAGGTTTTGGGTTCAATTCCCACTTTGGCAATTTTTGTTATTTTTGAACCAAGCTTTACTCTTGTTGAATGGGCTTATATAAAATTGTCTGTCAATTCATATTAGAATGAGCTTGCTGGTTCGAGTGGTAAGGAGTCTGTGTGTTAGAGGTTCTATGTTTGAATCCCTGCATAAGCATAGATCATAATTTTTGCTCGAATATCCGATAGAATTTTGGTTGAGTTAAAATTCTGAGGTGGTTATGAGTTAGTGGGTTAGTGGGAGGAAAATAGGGGATATGTTATCATATCTGGGATTATTTCCTTTTTTCAAATTTTTAATTTCTCTCTCTTTCCACCCAAAACATCTGACGTTAGTCTCTTTTCTCTGCCATTTTTCCCCTTTTCCTCTTCCTCCCTTTGACTCTGTTTTCTTGTATCGTATTCATATTTCTTGTTATTTCGGTGTTTTGCATTATTCTAGTAAGTGGGATTTTGGTTTCTATAACATAGTATTTCAACTCATTGGGTAGGGCTTAATCGTTTGTGTTGGTGTTTTGGTATGTAAGTAAAGGGACTGATTCCTGCATATTTGTGGTACAGGAAAAGGTGGTGAGTGGTGAAGTTTCGTTCGATAGCCTAAATCGAGCTAGGGTCTATTTGTGTTATCGGTAAGTCTTGTGTGTTATTTCGGGTTATGTATCAATTCGTAATTGTCTACTAATGGGGCATCTGAATGCTATGTTTTAGGTTTCGAAGGCCTCGGGGTGGTTTCGCACCATAATCGTACCAGTTGTCTACCCGAAACGTAGAAAAATTGAACTTGACAAAAGCCAAAAAACTATTCTGTTGACATCGTCGTGTGCGAGACACCGCCAGTATGATCGATGAAGGCATGGTCGTGCGCAAGACACGGATGTGTAGAGGTGCGAACATGGTCGTGTGAGCCAAATGGGCTAGGCCAAGTTGGGCGTGCGGGTCACTCGGGCATGTGGATTTTAGGCCAGCCCAAGGCCAATCTGGGCGTGTGGGCCCATATATTTGAAATTTTCCTAGGATTGCACGGGTCGTTACAATCGATTGTGGGCCTACTGTAGGGTCGATAAGGGTTAACCAAACCCTATATTGTATGCTATGATATTCTAATAGACTGATCTGGGTGGGATAGTAGGTGTATTTATGATTGTACTGTTTAAGTATGTCTGTTATCTGTATATAAACATGTGGAGCATGTTTAATCTGTTATTTCTGGATCTGATTTTTGCATCTGTTTATGGGGTGGGGTTGGTATATATGGAGGAAGTGTTCTAGCCTATATTCTGGCAGTATAGCTGCACATTATCTGACTTGTGTCGTAATGGCACGATATGGTGTGTAGGGATGGTGTGTTGGGATAGTTAGAGTTGGTGTGTAGAGGATAGAGGTAGGATTCTGTATATCTGATTCTATTTTCTGTATCTAAAATGGGTATGAGCCTGAATCTCTATCTGATTGTTTATGAGATTTCTATGTGTTTGCATGCTTAATTCTGTTGGGTTACACACTGAGTTCACGAAAACTCACATCTGTTTGTCTATTCTATTCAGATAATCTACAGACTTAGGCGGATCGGTGCGACGAAGATTCAGCGATGACCTCTCGATCGTAAACTGTTTAAACTTAGTAATTAATGGTTTATTTAAAATTTTGGATTCATTTGAGAGTTTGTAATTTCTAGGACTCTCTGGACTGTATGGTTTTTAATTGTTGATTTTTGGTTTGCTTGATAGTTTGTATGCTTTGATAAAATGTTTTTATAAAAACGACGATTTTAAGCAAATAAAGGTTTTTCTAAAAATACAAATTGGATTTCTAAAATGTGTCGATTTTACTAAACGTTCACTGTAATAAGTATTTTGGCGAATGAACTAATTAAATAACGTCTCCAACAATAATCATGAATAAAAATAAGTTATAAAAGTTGCACGGTTTGTCGAAACAACTCAGTTTTCAAAATCCATTTGTTGTGACATTTCGGATTCGGCCGTAATGTCTAGGCCAGGTCTGGGGTGTTATAGTATCATACTTTTTGGACAAGTATCGATAGTTTTCAAAATATCAATATCCATTCTAAAATTGATACTAAATTGACATTTTGTTTTCAACCAATTCAACTAAGTATTGATCCAGTATCGATATTTTTCATATGGTATCGATATCTTTAGCTCCAACAATCACTGAAATTTGCATTAAATGCTAATAGTATTGATACCTGTAGAAAAAGTATCAATACCTTTTGTTGCAAGTGAATTTAATGATCTAGTATTTTCATCCCAAACTGCTTTATTCATATTTCCAACAACTAGAACGATTGGAAATGAATTTGAGGTATAAATACCATCTTCCAAAGGTCCTACAACAACTAAAGAGATCATCAAGCCAAAAAATCAATCAATAGAACTTTAGTGCTTAATTCTTTTATACTTTTCTTGTATACACTTGTGAGCCTTCGTTTTTATTCTTTAGCTCAAGTGTATTCTTGTTTATTTGTGTTTAATTTACAAGCATTCAGATCTTGTAAGGGTTACTTCTTAATTTGCTATTTGTATGTACTCTTTGAGAGGGTTGAGTCTTACGGTTTGGGTAGAAACCTTAATGGAGTTGCGATCTTAAGATTTTGGGTAGAAATCTTAAGGGAGATTGTAAGGTTAAACCTTGTCCTTAAAGGTTATCAAATTAGTGAATGTCACATATCGAAAATCGGGTTAGAAGAAATTGGGCTAGCGAAAACAAGAGTGGTCACGTCCAAATTCTTTAGTTTTAATTGTGATAATTATGAAAAATAATTAAATGGTTGAAGTTTGGTGTGGTGTGTACGAGGTTTTGGGTTCAAATCCCTTGAAATTTTGTTAATTTTTAGCTCAATTCGTATCTATAGTATTTTGGCTTAAATCTTATTTCTGTGCAAGTTATGTCAGAATGAGTTTGTTGGTTTCATGGTAAGGTGTCAACTTATCTTTTGGTTTTATGTTTGAATCCTTGTACATGCAAACAAGAATTTTATTTTTGTTTTAAACAATTTGGGTAAAACCTGATAGGGTAATTAATCAGATTTAGTGGGGGTAATGGGTAATTTTTTATTAGTTAAAAACAAATCTATTTCCCCAAATTTCTCCCCAAAACAACTATCCATTACTCCTTCATTTTTGTCACGTTCTATTTTTCTCCTCTTTTCCCTTTTGTTTATTTTCTTTTTTCTTCTTGATTTCATTGGTTCTTGTTAGTCCAACTTGTTTCTGATTCTGTGTCTTTCATCCATACGAGTGGATTGTGGTTTTGTTAAGTAAGTTCAGTGTAAGTGTTGATGTTTTCTTTTTCCTTAGTTGTGTTGGTATTGAGTTTACGTTCTAGCGCGTTAAGGACTTAGTGTTTGATGAATTTTTGCATTCTGATAGGAGAGAAGCGTGGGACATTAGACGAACTTCTAGCAAATTAAGCGCTTGGATCGATGGCTTTCCGAGGTAAGTATTCGAATATCAGCTTTGAGGGTTGATTTCTTATAAGTGAAAGTTATCAATTTAAGTGTCAAATTTTTATCTCTGGGTTGTTAATTGGTACAATTTGATGTCGAATGTAGGATTTCGAGATTGCTCTATTGTTTGGTTGTTCAGAAATAACATCAAGTGTGTGAAATCAACCCAAAAAAACTCTATTAAATAATGAGACTGGGTTGTTTTTCAAAATTGCCCAGCGCCACATTGTTGTGTGGATGACCGTGTGGGGCACACTGCCATGTGAAACCATGCAGGTTGTGTGGGGCACACGGTCATGCAAAATTATGCAGGCCGTATGGGGCACACAACCGTGTGAAATCATGCAGATTGTGTGGGCCACACGGGCTAGGTTTTTAGGCCTTGTGGCCCTTTTTGGTCAATTTGGAGGCCCGATTAAGGGCTAATTAAGGTACTCATAACTTGGGTCCATGAGCATTATGTAGGCCCGGAAAAGCATATGTTTCAGTAAACAAACATGGGTAAGTGTAAGAAGTATGTTAAATAAGTTCCGATAAGTATAATAATGCGTTATGATTTGCTATAAGTAGGTATGTAAGTTAAGCATGACTATTTTGTAAACCATGTGTGTTATACATATTCAATTATATGTTCCGATAAGTTATCCGAATTTACTATGTTATATGATTTGCTATGATCTATATAAGTTGTGTGTAAGTTAGGCTTCGTATAATATCTGTTTACGTTTACATGTCATACAACCTATGTGATAATATGCATGTCAATGTGACTTTGCATAAGCATTGGGGTGGGTTATGATATAATGAAGGAAGTGTTGTATGGCAGTTGTTACTACAAGTATATGGTGACTGGAGCGCAAATTTCTATATGGAAGCTCAGCTACATATTTGTGAGTGGCACGCCACCACATATTGGTGTGATTAGACGGATGGACTCTTGTAGTCCTATTTAGTGTGATTGGCTGGTTGGAGTTGGTGTATAGCAGATGGGGGTAGGATCTGTATCTGTATTTGTTCTGGACTGATATATGTTTATGAAATTATAATATTCCGATCCGAAATATGTTCCGGAAATATGACATAATGATTTTATATATGTTTCTGGTAATACATTATTCTGATATGATATTTGTATATTATAAGTAAAGATTTTGTGGTGACACTTACTTATGTGCTTGTTAAATAAAACTCTGCTTGTGTGTTGGGTCACATAATGGGCTTCTAACTCACTCTTTGTTTGATAAGTTTCAGGTGAACTTCTGACTTAAGACTGGATGGGGTGTGAGAGCTTGGATTGGTCTTTCAAATAATATGGTTTAATTTATGTTAATTAAGAATTTCGGGCATTTGGTTTTGGACTATGTTTTTTAATTTGGTTTTATTTTTGGATTTTGATTTGTTAATCAGTTTTTGGAAGTTTCAACGTAAAACTAAAAAAAGAACATATAAGTTAACAAATTAGAATTCGGTTTTCAAACTAAAACAAGCTAAGGACTTTTCGCTGCAAATTTAAAATGGGTTTTATGAAAATTTATGACGAATGTTTTAGAATATGCCCAATTGGTGAATTGTACGTTTTCACTTATCAAGATCACGGTTTCCAAATTATCCACTCTAAAATTTTTGCTGCAAAGTTTTATTCAAAATTACGATTTTTATAAAGTAAGCGACATAAGTGTAATGATTTAGTAAAATTTAGACTTTAAGTTAGTAATTGATAGATTCACCTAAGCGATTTAAAAGTGGCAAGTTTTTCTATCAAAGATTTGTGGCAAATTTTATAAAACTTTGATTTTCAGTTTTGCATCGAGCCACATTTTGGAAAATAAAGATTTCTACGTATTATTGTAACTCTCTAGATTTGGCTATAACATCTAGACCGAGTTTAAGGTGTTACAATGAATTTGGAAAAATATTTAGTTGCGGAAAACTAAGGTAGTGAAGTAAACAATTGGGGTCGAACCACTATAAATCATTATTTGTTGCTCAAATAACCTTACCGTGTGGGATATTATTATGGATAGTCTTTCAATTCCATCCAAACAAGAAGGAGAGCTTTTAATTCCAAAAAACAAGAAGGAATGAAATGACAAAGATAGGAGAAACATTCAACTTAATGCTAAAAAAGGGAAATAAAAAGGCAGCTTACCTTTTTGAACTTAGGCCCACGTCGTGCAGTCTAATATCCAGCAACGAAGACGGCGGTGAACCGTCGAGAAAACCACGCGGACTTGGGCCTGCGAGAGAAAAAAAAAAGAAAATCGTTTTTTTTAAAGCGGTGAAAATGAAATTTTGCAAAAAATCGATTATATAGCCAAACCAAAAGCAGCGTCGTTTTGGTGGTATATAAACCCAAAAGCGTCGTTTGACCTTGACCCGATCCGAAGCCGACCCGACCGCCTCGGGATCGCGTGTTTTTAAAAAGGGATATTCTTGTGCAGTCCTTCCGCCTTTGTAATTTTGCAATTAAGTTTTTGTTATTTTAAATTTAGCCCAACAAGTTACTTTAATTCTCAATTTGGTCCTCGTTGCTGCTGCGTGTTTTGGCTGAATGGGTTATTTACTTCCTTGGTCCCTCCAGTCTTTTTCCGCATGCAATTAGATCCCCAATCTTTCCTTTATTTTTAATTTGCCCCCCTAAATTTTGTTTATTAATTTAATTTAGCCCTCTATTAGCTAAACTTTCCTATTATTGTTATTATTATTATTATTATATCATTATTTTATTATTATTTTTGTTATTATCACTTCTCACTCTATCATTTTTACTTCTATTTTATTATGATTATTATTATTTATTATTATTATTTTATTTATCATTTTATAACCATATTATTATATTGTTATTAGCACTATTATTATATTATTATCATTATTATTTATAATATTTTATTATCATTTCTTACCATTATTATTATTATTATTATTATTATTATTATTATTAGTATTTACCAATATTATTATTTTATTGTTAATACTATTATTATTATTTATTTTACCATTATATATTACTTATTGCTATTATTATTATATTAGTATTGTTATTACCATTATTATATTTTATATACATATTTTTTATTAACGTATTTAAGCTAACTCCACTATTATTATTATTATTATTATTATTATTATTATTATTATTATTATTATTATGATTATTATTATCATCCTAAAACTAGTTTTTAAATTGTCTTATATATTATCAACTCTATCTCTTATAAATCTTGTTATGCATATACATATATATATTATAATACTATTATTGCTATTGTATCATATAATGTATATACTTATTCTCCATTACATTTTATTATTGTTATTATAATATATTTACTATCATTATATCTTATATATTATATTATTATAGTCATTATATTATCCTTTTATGTATAATGTGTATATTGTTATTATTAGTATCCCTTGCATGTACACGTCTCATTATTCATTCGTTAAATACTATTATTATATTCTCTTTGCTTATTATCTTTTGTTTTCACATCTTGTGTTGTTAATATTATTACCATAGTACTTTCTACTGTCGTTTGCTTCTCACTAATTTTCTCGATGCATCGATTTCATAACAATTGATATTTAAGTATTAAAGGTTAGAGAAGATCAAGCCCTAACTTCTTGGACTTGATTTTCTCGTTTAAAGCTAAACAATGGGATATCTCTTTTGAAATTACAATTTAAATTTTAAAACAAAATATTTAATCTCGAAAATTGAAATGTCGCATACTAACTTCTTGGACTCGACATCTAGATACTTGAGATAAGCTTCTTTTCTTAAAAATAGAGGCAATCTTTCGTATTTGAAATCTCGAAATCGAGCCCTAACTTCTTGGGTTCGGTTTCTCATTTGACGAATAACGGAAGATCCTCTTCAAAAACAAAAATCAAGTTTTAAAAGGCGAGCTTATTTTAGGAATCTAAAGTATTGCGCCTAACTTCTTGGACATGATGCTATATCTCTTCGATAATAAGAGAGTCTTGCGTCCTTTCAATCCCATCAAATTTTGAAAATAAAAGCATTGTATTTTGAACCCTTTCAAAGTTTTCAACAAATAGGACATCAATCAATCGGTTTGGTACCAATTATAGGCGTGTCGAGGGTGCTAATCCTTCCTCATGCGTAATCGACTTCGAACCCGTTTTCTCAAAGTTCGTGGACCAAAAAGCATTGTTTTAGTAAATTAAATGTTTTATTAAAACAAAGGTGATCGATCACACAAATAAAGATCGGTGGCGACTCCTTCCTTTTCTTTTTAAAAAAAATCGAGTCGACCACGTGGTTTCTTATTTCCCCAAAAAATGGTTCTGACGACTTGGCGACTCCTTTGGGGATCAGAGGTCAAGCCATAGATTGATTAATTTTGTCCTTTTGATTAAATTGGTTTGAAAAATCACGCTTCTTTTAATGCACTTCAATATTGGTCTCGTAAATCTTGTGGCATTGCATTGCATGACCGTTGCGGTCACACCTTTAAGTGGGAGCGAGAAGCTATGCCTTCGTGAGGTTTTCACCTCCGCATGGGCTAGTGGGCGCTTTGGGATACATCGTTACCTATGTCTTCGTGAAGTTTTCACTTCGCATGGCCATGGAAATGTATTCCCAGAACCGAACTTCGGTCCGTATGAGCCTATAATGGGTGAGGATCGAGGAATCTGCTGGTTCGGGTACCTCAAACTCTAGAACCAAACCACCGTAGTGAACCCTGAGAGCCCACCTTAGATAGAACTACGTCAAACCTTAGTGGTCACCTAGGTTGGTTTTGTTCACTTTCACTTGTTTTATACTTTGCAATACTAACTCTTTGTATTTTATTTTCGTGCACATCATCTCATTTCATATTTTAAGAGGTATCGATTCACGGTCGGTTTACGAGTTAGAAAATTTGGTTATGGAAAGCAGTTCCTTGATAAAGTGGAAGACAATGCGATCGTCCATATATAGTCAAAACCTAGGCGGTTAGAAGGGTATGGATCCGTTTGAGCAAATGGGCGATGCTAAAATCTCAGCCACATGCTTCCTAATGTTGTTAGATCAAAACTAAATCGGATGTGAAAAAATTGTATGACATTTCATGACAATGCATGGTAGGAAGTAATTATACTCACGGTCACTTCATAGTGGCGGATAAAGTCTGAGATAGACACTTCTACCATTACGGTGTTTCTCTTTCATGTGAAGATGGCAATCCTGTGAGCGACAAAGGTGTTAGAAGGAAAGTGGTAGCGAAGGCAAGAGACCTATGACAATGAATTGGTTGGAAAGGACTTTGCTTATGACGGGGAGAAAAGTTTATTTACTGTTGACACTCTTCCAAATAACAAGCATAGGTTTACAATTGTATTTGAGGATGGTACATTTAATAGAAACAACGATAGTGCGACACGATGACTCAAGCGGTAGCGAGCGAAATCTAAAACTCTCGAGAAACACGAGGGTGATAGTTGTCATTTAAGGTAGTATCTTTGCAAGTAAGGATGCCTCTTGGTTTGCCAATCTTTTAAGATAATCAAAACAACTTCACGGACATTGGAGGAGGTACCCTTGACTATAGGGGTTTCCATTCAAGTTTCATAGCCACTCAAAGAGGCCTTTCCCGAATATTCATCTTAGTTGGTTGTGGATTCTTTGCTAATCGAATGTCATAGATCTGGTGAGCGAAGGCTCGAAACGAAAACAAAAGTCAGTCCATCCAATCACGAGTACAAAATCCTTTGGATTGAGCGGCGGTTGTACAAAGATCCGTTGTTTTCATTGAAGGAGAAAAGTGTGAAGAAAGCTAATGGTGAAGGTGAGAATCTAGAGATTACAGTCTATAATCATTTTATCGACCATCACAAGATCTGATCGCGTTTTTTACGCAAGACTTGCCATGCTTTAATGTCGGGGGCTGAAACAACCTACATACATTCCTTTGGGGCTCCATTCCTTGATGTACTTGCAATTGACAAAGCACTAACTAGAGAACTTCTTTGGTTAAGGCAATCTCGGGAAAGAGTGAAAGCCTTTTCCTATGCTTCACGGTGAGCAACCATAGTGCCAAGCCGATGGCGTTCTTGTGGTGTTTCTATCGGCGTTAATTTCACCCAAGTCGAAGATCGTGATACATCGGTACCAAGGGGCAATAATGGAAATTTCTTTCCGAAGAATGGGCGTTGGATTTAGTGGAACCATCTAGGATGGAAAGTTAGGTTGTTGTGAACTTCTTGGCTCATCATTGTGATCCAAACAACATTGTAAGGATTTGACTCTTGTGAAGAAATGAAAAGGATTTGTATTGACCGGTTAGATAGATTCAAAGAGCGAACCGAATGAGCGATTTTCACGTGGTGGAATTGAAAAAGCTATTGAACAAACACAATCTAAAATGTCTAGGGCTCTGCGGTTCCTTCTTGGTCAGAAAAACTCTAATCTTTACGAACCGGAAGCGAAAGAATTTCTTGGAGCGGCGCTAGCTAGAGTAAATGATCAATCTTGAAAAAAGCGATGCTAAGTAGGGTAGTCTCTCACTACCCTCAAAGTCATAATTACGCAATCGAGTTGAAGTTAAATCTAAACAAGATTAAGGAAATTAAGTGTAGTGAGCTGCGGATCGAGCTTCTTGAAATAAGAGGAGTGTTGGAAGAAGAATTTCATCATTCTCATCATTATCAAGTTAAAAAGTTGAGATTACCTCGTAAGGAAATGATGGTTCAAAAGGTAGTTGGTCATCTCTGATTTTGGCATTACAATTGGATATGTTAAGCATAAAATATGGGCTCTGATCGATCACGGTCATGAGCTAGCTCCATTCTTGGAAATCAAAACTTTTAGGACTTAGGGCGAAAGCATATAGTAGTCCATTTTATGTAAAGAACTTGTTTTCTAATAAAGTTTTCTAAAATGAAGTCGATCGAGTCGATGCCTCTTTGCATTCATGCATTACTACATTGCATTAGCATTACATTGCATTCATTCGCATTAGACTTTTACAAAATGACCCTAATTAGGCAAAATATTTGATTAACACGGAAAACATGGAACAAAGGTTGGCGAGGATAGAGCAAAGGCAAATCTGGATGCAAAACAATTGTCCCAAATTCAACAAAAATCGAGCAAATCTTGGACTTCAAAAGAACATGATGGGCGGTGACTCGATTACTAATGGGAGGACTTGAAAAAGAGTGACCCGGTGGCCGACAATGTGGATAATGATGAAGACATCATTTACTCCCGATAAATGTCCCAACTCAACGATGCACATTCTCGCGTGGTACCTATCATTATTGGATCTCGGTATAGGGTGATACTTGGTCTTCTGAATTCTCAATGGGCCACAGTAATGAGCAAGCCAACGCGTTGTTTTTGGCCTACGAGAGACAAAGAAAAGGGAGAAGGGGCTTCAAAAGCCGAAGAGGAAGGATAAAGATGGGGGCACGCAGTGTGTATACTAAGGGTTATTGAAGCCGTTCTGACAAACCGACCAAAGAAAGCGATTACCGGTCACCGTCCCCAAAGCAAAAACCCAATCGAGCGTATTGGAAAAACCTCGTTCCTCCTATTCCCATAGCGTATAGGGAGTTATACGAACTTATTCGATATGCATGTTGTAGCTCCTTATTTTATAAAACCACGCAGCAACCTCCATACCCGGCATGGTATAACCTAAATGTCGATGTGAGTATCATGCGGGAGTTACGGGACATTCGATAGAGAATTATACGACTTTCAAAAGTGGTGGAAAAATTAAATCAAAATGGGTGTTGTGGAGATAGGCGGCCTTTAAGCGAAGCATGAACCTAAGAGCATTTTAAGCAAATGAGGCTGGAAATAATTCCTATAGTATTTAGAAGCTTACCTAGAGTAATGTATGAAGTATGCTTGTTGCTTTAAGCTAGAAGCGATAAGATCTCTTTTGTGAAATAGGCTCGTGTTTTGAATTACTACTTCAATAAAATGCATCTTTTGGACCAATATTTTATTTTCCATGCTATACATTCTATTGAATATTCTTTTATTCTTCATTCATAAATAATCATTCATTCTCGGAAATTGCCTCCATCAAGAAGATGGGTCCCGATATCAATGGCGTGAGCAAGCATTACGAACTCCCTTTCTAGTGAGATATGTGTCTAGAAGGATCTAAGGACTTAGAAGATGACAGAGGCGCAACTTACTTCCTAACTTGTTAAAATGGCGAGATCCTACCTCATGAAATGTTAGCCGACACTACGAGCCAACAAGGAGATGAAGATGGAAGCTTAGCTCACCGCAAGAATAAAGCAAGATATTATCACATGATCACGAGTTAGACACATTAAGGCCAATGAAGCAGATTCCTATCAAGCCGGTCTCTCAAGAGCTTTGAGCCAACATTGATTCATACTCTTTGGTTACCTTACTAAGAGGGTAAAGGCGCTTCACATGTCAAAATTACAAAGTCGTGATCGTTGACTTCAACTTCAACTTCAACTTCAAATTCAAAAAATAAAAAATACAAAAAAACAAAAAACAAAAAAAAAAGAAGAAGAAGAAAAGGAAGAATAAAGAGAATGGCAATAAAGAATGCGAGAAAGAAAGCGTGTTGGCAATTTATAATTTGTCCAAAGATCGACACCACATCGGTCACGTAAAAATAGCCAAAACCATTCAAAATTTTTGAAAAATGGTGAGACTTGTAGCGTTGGCATAGAAAGTTACCATTTACCCTCTAGGTTTTTAAAAGTTGGTAGAGACTTTCAAGGGCATCTTTACCATTAGAGAAAGACACGGCATAAAGAAGGGTTTTGCGTATTCAAGAGGACTACGAGAAAAAGTAAATGCCTTATCGACAAAGAAAGGTGGTTCTAGGGAAACATGGATACTAATCAGGATGGATGGCAAGAACCTGTCCAATCCGGTGAGTTCAATTTCAAAAAAAGAGGGTAAAGTCTTGCGAAAAAATGGTAAAAAACAAAAAAATAAAACAAAAACAAAAAAAACGAAAAAGAAAAAAAGAAAAAAGAGAGGTCGGCGAAAACCATGAAAGGCGGCTTGGGATCAAAGGGATTTGAGTTGAAAACCAGAAGGACGACTTAAATTTTGATCAAAAATAAGGCATCGGTAGTCTTACCACGCTTGAGTTAACAATGAGGAAGTATGTTGTGTCTTGGAGCATCGACAAAGTACTCGGATCCTCTAAACACATATTGAGCCTAAAATGGTCCTCGAAGTTCGAGAGAAGCTCAGTTTGCGATATCTGGGGCACCTAGTTTCTATTTTTACCTTGCAAGATACACCGCCAATAAATTTCTTTCTGATTACACTCGCTATTTTTGTTTAACCCATTGGATTCGAGCTATCCTCTTAACCAACCGTTCTTATCCATAGTTATGATCTCTTTCGGACATTTTGCATTGAAATAACTATTAATGGATTAACGACATTTTCACAAAGAAGAGTTTCACATATTACTCGAAACTTCTAAGTAGTATCGGAACACGAAATAGGACTATTGCTTAAAACTCCTCGAGTTTAGGGAGCGAGGAATAATGGTGGAGGAACATTACGAGCGAGGCTATCTCTTTGGATTGAAAATGGTGATTGAACAAAATGGCGGTATTACGTAAATAGTATCATCTCGATAAAGAAGGGTGATTTTTGGATGGGGAATCATTCGCGAATAATGATTTTGTATCCATGCAATTATCATGTGCACACGGTCACGATCCACGGGAATGGAAAGGTACAACAGACCAAATCAACAAATTCTATACCCACGAGTCGTAGTGGGATTGACTAAAGATGACATAGATTCTACACCCACGAGTCGTAGTGGGATGGATTGAAGATGACACAATTTTATACCCTTAAGGCACAATGGGTTGATCGAAGATGGTATAGGCCTTAAAGTCTGTATGTGGTGGGTGGGCCTTGAAGTCACATTGGGGCAAACTGTTTGAGCAAAATATGATTGTTTCTTTGAGTTTCTGGCAAAGGTACCAGCAATAGCGAGATATCGGGGTTGTACGACTCTGGTGGACGACGAGCAGTGACAACCCCAAGCATTTAAAAAGGGATCATTTCATTTTGCATTCATACATCATTTCAAAGCACGTTTAGTTAGGAGCATTCGACTCATTGCATCCTAATCATCATAAAAGGGCCATTCTCATGACATTCTGCATTCATGCAAGTGTCGTCCATAACACATGCAGTTAGGAGACTTTGAGTCGTTCTGATCATAACATCCTCATCATTGGCATAAGCATAAGGACATAAAATTAATTCTACAGGACAGGTTCCTCAAAGAACGGTGTAGCGATATTGAAGTTCAGATTTTGTTCCCTCGAGATGCTAGTGGAGCAGACTGAAGATTGAAGTCTTCCCGAAGATAGTAAGGAAGCAAATTGGAAAGTTCAATTTTTGTTCCCTAAAGATGATAGTGGAGCAGACTGAAGATTGAAGTCTTCCTGAATATAGTAAGGAAGCACATTGGAAAGTTTAGATTTCGTTCCCTCAAGATGGTAGTGGGGCAGACTAAAGATTGAAGTCTTCCTGAAGATAGTAAGGAAGCAAATTGAAAAGTTCATATTTTGCTCCTTCGAGATGGTAGGGGAGCAGATTGAAGATTGAACTCTTCCTGAAAATAGTAAGGAAGCAAATTGAAAAGTTCTGAATTCTTATTTCCTCGAAGTTCCCGTGGAGTAGGTTGAGATTACAAATCCCGTCTCCCTGAGTTAACAAAGAGGTTACATCCTTAATTCTTTGAAGTTTGAGAAGAGAAGATGGAGATTACAAATCTCTTCTCCACAATTCTTATTTCCTCGAAGTTCCCGTGGAGTAGGTTGAGATTACAAATCCGTCTCCCTGAGTTAACAATGAGGTTAAATCCTTAATTCTCTGAAGTTTCAGTAGAAAAGATTACGAATCTCTTCTCCCTGAATTCTTATTTCTTGAAGTTCCCATGAAGTAAGAAGGATCAAAGATTGATCTGGTGATCCACGAGTTTCTTTGGGATCAGATTGAAAGCGATTTGACCTTCTTGAAGTTGCGAGGCGGATCGAATATATCGGTCGGTGATCCTTGAGTTTGCAAGGATCGAGTTGAAAGCGATTTAAAGTTCACGAAGTTGCGAAGCGGATCGAATATATCGATCTGGTGATCCTTGAGTTTGCAAGGATCAGATTGAAAGCGATTTAAAGTTCACGAAGTTGCGAAGCGGATCGAAGATATCGGTCTGGTGATCCTTGAGTTTGCAAGGATCAGTTGAAGATAGCGATTTGACATTCACGAGTTGCGGGAAGCGGATCGAAGATTGATCGGTGATCCCGAGTTCTTTGGGATCAGTTGAAAGCGATTTAAAGTCCACGAAGTTGCGGGAAGCATATCGAAGATATCAGTCTGGTGATCCTTGAGTTTGCAGGGATCAGATTGAAGAAAGTAGATTTAAAGTCCCTGAAGTTGCAAGAAGCATATCGAAGATATCAGTCTGGTGATCCTTGAGTTTGCAAGGATCGAGTTGAAGATAATGATTTGACATTCATGAAGTTGTAGGAAGCGGATCAAAAGCACTTTGGTTTTATATCTCTGAAGTCGCAATAAGCGAGATCACTACAAATCTCATTCCTCAAGGCTATAGTGAAGTGGATCAAGCGACAAGATGTGGAGGATGGGATGAGACTACTTGAAGAAAAGCACGAGAGGCCAAAACTTCGGCGGTAGGGCAACATTGGCTTCTTTAAGTCTTTGCTCTATTCTCGTTACGAAAATGAGCAAAGAGGGCATTATAAGCACCCAAAGTTGCGGCCCACTACAAACAAAATGAAAAAGGCCCAACTTGGATGGCCCAAAAGGCCCAAAATTAAAAAAATTTGGATGGCTGGGGTTTATGGAAACCCTAGCGCGCAATTTCATCTGCTTGAACCACCCCTCGACCAACCACCAAGCTGCTCTACACCTTATCCCCACGACAAGGGTCGACCGCAAACCCCACCCGCCTCGACGCCACCAACCCTCCACTTGCACTGCAAAGCACAAGCAGGGAGAAATGAGAAAGTAAATAGAAGCAAAAGATATTATTTTTCCCTCTTTTCAGTCTCGGTTATAAAAACCGGAGAAAACAATGTAAAAGGGGGGGAACTCTTTGTAGAAAGGAAGTTTTTTTTTGTGATAAATAAAAGAAAGCAGATTCAAACACAAAGCAGGGGTTCGAGCAAAAAAAAAGTCGAGAAGCAGTAAATATCAAGAAAAAACGAGTTTGAAAGGTGCTAGAGTTTTTTTCCTTTTTTTCTTTTTTATTTTTGTTCTTGAACGGTAACCACATATATTCACATCTTTTGCTAAAAAAACGAGAAAAAAAGGGAAATAAAAAGGCAAAGCTTACCTTTTTGAACTTCCGCCATCACAGCGTCGGTGGCCGTCTACCAACAACAAACACGGCGGTGAACCGTCGAAAACCACGGACTTGGGCCTGCAGAGAAAAAAAAAAGAAATCAGTTTTTTTAAAGCGGTGAAATGAAATTTTGCAAAAAATCGATTATATAGCCAAACCAAAAGCAGCGTCGTTTTGGTGGCGTATAAGCCCAAAACGGCGTCGTTTGACCTTGACCCGATCCGACCGACCCGACCCGCCTCGGGATCGCGTGTTTTAAAAAGGGATATTTGTGCTGATCCTTCCGCCTTTTGTAATTTTGCAATTAAGTTTTGTTATTTTAAATTTAGCCCAACAAGTTACTTTAATTCTCAATTTGGTCCTCGTTCTTCTTTGCGTGTTTTTGGTGAATGGGTTATTTACTTCCTTGGTCCCTCAGGTCTTTTCCGCATGCAATTAGATCCCCAATCTTTCCTTTATTTTTAATTTGCCCCTAAATTTTGTTTATTAATTTAATTTAGCCCTCTATTAGCTAAACTTTCCTATTATTGTTATTATTATTATTATTATATCATTATTTTATTATTATTTTGTTATTATCACTTCTCACTCTATCATTTTACTTCTATTTTATTATGATTATTATTATTTATTATTATTATTTTATTTATCATTTTTATAACCATATTATTATATTGTTATTAGCACTATTATTATATTATTATCATTATTATTTATAATATTTTATTATCATTTCTTACCATTATTATTATTATTATTATTATTATTATTATTATTATTAGTATTTACCAATATTATTATTTTATTGTTAATACTATTATTATTATTTATTTACCATTACATATTACTTATTGCTATTATTATTATATTAGTATTGTTATTACCATTATTATATTTTTATATACATATTTTTATTAACGTATTTAAGCTAACTCCACTATTATTATTATTATTATTATTATTATTATTACTATTATTATTATTATTATGATTATTATTATCATCCTAAAACTAGTTTTTAAATTGTCTTATATATTATCAACTCTATCTCTTATAAATCTTGTTATGCATATACATATATATATTATAATACTATTATTGCTATTGTATCATATAATGTATATACTTATTCTCCATTACATTTTATTATTGTTATTATAATATATTTACTATCATTATATCTTATATATTATATTATTATAATTGTTATATTATCCTTTTATGTATAATGTGTATATTGTTATTATTACGTATCCCTTGCATGTACACGTCTCATTATTCATTCGTTAAATACTATTATTAGTATTCTCTTTGCTTATTATCTTTTGTTTTCACATCTTGTGTTGTTAATATTATTACCATTACTTTCTACCGTCGTTTGCTTCTCACTAATTTTCTCGATGCATCGATTTCATAACAATTGATATTTCGTATTAAAGGTTCGAGAAGATCAAGCCCTAACTTACTGGACTTCGATTTTTCTCGTTTAAAGCTAAACAATGGGATATCTCTTTTGAAATTACAATTTAAATTTTAAAACAAAATATTTAATCTCGAAAATTCGAAATGTCGCGCCCTAACTTACTGGACTCGACATCTAGATACTTCGAGATAAGCTTCTTTTTTCTTAAAAATAGAGGCAATCTTTCGTATTTGAAATCTCGAGAAATCGAGCCCTAACTTACTGGGTTCCGGTTTCTCATTTGACGAATAACGGAAGATCCTCTTCAAAAACAAAATCAAGTTTTAAAAGGCGAGCTTATTTTGGAATCTAAAGTATTAGCCTAACTTCTGGACATGATGCTATATCTCTTCGATAATAAGAGAGTCTTAACGTCCCTTTCAATCCCATCAAATTTTGAAAATAAAAAGCATTGTATTTTCGAACCCTTTCAAAGTTTTCAACAAATAGGACATCAATCAATCAGTTTGGTACCAATTATGGGCGTGTCGAGGGTGCTAATCCTTCCTCGCACGTAATCGACTTCCGAACCCGTTTTCTCAAAGTTCGTGGACCAAAAAGCATTGTTTTAGTAAATTAAATGTTTTATTAAAACAAAGGTGATCCGATCACACCAAATAAAGATCGGTGGCGACTCCCTTCCTTTTCTTTTTTAAAAAAAAATCGAGTCGACCGCGTCGTTTACTGTTTTCCAAAAAAATGGTTACGACACGTAAATTCGATTGACTCGTTAAATCAATTTAATTAAAAAATTTGATTTCTTTAAAGTTTTATTTTTGTTTTTCATTTTAGTTAATAAATATATTTTTAGAAAATCCTTAAATCATTAATGAAGCATGGAATTCGTCAAGTAGTTGAAGCAATTTAATATGCTCCACTTGTCTTCACAACAAAAGCCCAATGTTTTACTCTTAGATTTTTCCTAATTTTTATGCTTCTAAGACAGATATTTGTCTTTTCACCTTCAGAACAATTAAAGCTGAAATTAAAGCTCAAAATACTTGTCATCTCTTTGTATTAGATACAATAAATTATTTAATAATTTCAACTAGTCTAACCTAATAAATTATTCAAAATTTGAAGGTTATTTTAAAATAATATAATTTTGAGTTTTATTTAAATATTTTTATTTTTAATCACGGGAATTAAATAAAACTAAGGGTCTATTCTATCTTAACTAGTGATCAAGAATTCAATCTCATTTTAGATATGAAGCGGTTTTAAAATTCATAGTCGATATCTACCTTATTAATAGGCTTATAGAATCTAAAAGATTAATTCTGAGGACTCATTCGATAAATACATTAAAGAAAATTTTAAGTAATTATTTTTTTAAAAATGCGTGCTCTTTCTTTTATTTTTAATCGTATATATATCATGTTCATGCCATATGCTACACATAGTGAAAATAAATACAAGATTCAAATATTTTCAAAAAATATTTTTTTTTTTTACATTTTACATTAAGAAAATTATTTTGCTATTAGTAACTAGTAGTAGCTTCACTTTCATAGCATTTTACATTAAAATAAAATATCAAAAGCCACCCAAAATTAAGAATATAAATACTTTTAATTTATTCTACAAATTTTTTTCATCAAATCCACGTATATATAATGAGATGCAACTTGTAGATGATGATAACATGGAGACAATGATAGCGGTGCATTGCTCCATTGACAACATTGAACAAACGGAGTTGTTCGCTGAGTTAGAGGATGTTGAACCGAGAAATGTGACAATTAATATTCCTATAACTTTATGTCACACCATTAAATCAACAATATAGAGTTTAAGGCCAATAAGTAGAGGCACCAAGAGCGCCTGTGGATTAGACAATTTTTTTATATGAATTTGACTTCGATCTAAATGTTAGGTGGGTAAATTCGTGCAATTATGGAGTGATATCGACATCAGGTGATAATCCATACAATGCGGCTACTTTGTATAATAATTGTAACACCCCTAACCCGTATCCGTCGTTGGAACAAGGTTACGGAGCATTACCGATGATTACAGAACATTTTCACATTATTCGAGTAAAATACTATTCATTTCCCGAGAACAATCATGACGTCTCTTGATTGGACCCTCGAGGCCTCGAGACCCAAAACGAACATTAGAACCAAAATGGGACTAAATCGGGATCACTAAGAATTTTCTCAAGTACAGGTCTCACACGCCCGTGTGGTCTAGGGACATGCCCGTGTGACCTTTAGATATGCCCATGCTACAGGTAGTGTCTTACCCCGTGTAACTCTTTCACTTGTGCACACGGCCATGCCACACACTCGTGTGCTAGGCCCTGTCTCTCACACGGCTGAGACACACGTCTGTGTCTCTGCCCGTGTGCTCAATTCAAAGCATTCTGTTTCTAACTTTCAAGATGCAGGGGACACATGGCCAATTCACATGCTCATATCTCAGGCCGTGTGTCACACACGGTCTAGACACACGCCCGTGTGTCTACCCGTGTAGACAAAACAAAGTCATTTCCTAGCTTCATTTGTCACCCAAATTTAATCATTTACCTACACTAAAACATACAAATTCATACCAACCAATTCAAACATTATAGTTAAGGTTATTTCATCTCTTAATATAGTATATTTTTACCTACCTTCATAGCTATGTTTTACCATTATCTAACATGACTATTATCACAACTTGATTATTCATACTTTATATACTTATAGATTATAATTATACTAAAACATAACCATATCTAGCTTGTCGAAACCATTTTTTTGAAATCAACTATTTATTTTAAAAACGAAAATGGAGTCACCACTAATCACTCTTGGGAGGTGTGATCGGGTCACCTCTTAATTTTGATCATTTTAATAAGAGGTTCGATTTATTAAAATAATGTTTTTCATTCTACAAAAATCCAGAAAATGGGTTTGGGTGTCGGTTACGTACGAGGAAGGATTAGCACCATCATTATGCCCAAAATTGGTACCTAATTGATTACTTGACGTCTTTGATGTCGAAAATTGGAAATTTGAAAAGAATTAAAAAACACGATCCCTCTCGTATTATGTTATTTTACTAAATTTTTTTCTTAAATAAATTGAAACGAATATTAAAGACCCTCTTGTCTCGAGACCCTCTCGTCATGAGACAACAAAATGTTACATCCCGTAAGTTAGGACGCTAAAACACCCCACACCCGGCCCACGAGCCTGAACCGGATCTGGTTTGTTCCTTAAGTTAACCGGTTTTCAAGTTCTTTGTTACTTGGACAAAATTTGTATAATTTCTGGAAAAATGTTGTTGTGGATTGGGCTTAGATTGGAAACCCATTTAATTAATCTTGTAAATCCAATTTTTATTAAGGTGACAAAATAATTTTAAGGTTTATAAAAAAATATCACTTAACTTTAGTCATAAGTAGTTAAGTAACATAATAGTTTAAAGTAAAGCGAGAATAAGGAAAATCCTTTGGGCCTTATGGTAGTATTACATCATGTAAAACCCAAATATAAAATTAAAGGTACTAAAAAAAATAAAGTCAAATTACATAAAATCTTCAAATGAAACATGGCCACCTCAAGGTCTACCGTCCCGGTCAAATCCTTGTTCATCACACGAAAATAGTTCCCACAAAGTAGGTGAGTCAGCAGACTCAATGTGCTGATACTAACATTCAACAAATCAGGCATACATGTTCATATCAAATTCATATTCATATAAAATAAATGATGATGCAACCCAAACCCAAGCCTATTTGTCCATCCGCTACACACCACCCGTACCCTGCCGGTCACACCGTGGGACTACTAAGTCAACCCTCCATCCGCTATACACCATCGAAGGCGATCGCTGCGATCGGCGTGCTCATCGCCTATATATAATTTGTGTCATTAGACACCATATTCAAATAATGTAACGAAGTTACCAAATTGAGATAGTGTAACGGAGTTACCATATTCAAATTTTGTGACCGTAGTCACCATATTTAGATTGGTGAGACCGAAGTCAACACCTTCTTCCCCTTTCACATAGATCCCGAATGCCCCATAAATTTTATCTCATGCACAACATACTTATTTCCACATTCATATATATATTTTCACATGTTATAAAATAACATATTTCATAATCCTATCGAAGTAGGAAGCGTGCACAGTACTTTTGTACCACATTAGGGTACTTAGCCATATTCACATTCTTATGCATATTTAAATATTAAAATAATTGCCATATGCTATATCGAAAGTTAGTGTGCATACACACCGATTCGCAATAGACTCTTTGAGATCCGAAAATCCCGATCTAACTTTAGATCCTATATTGGCCCATCATACAAAAACACATTAATAGCCTTTTTGCTTTTAAAACCAAATCCTAATAGGAATGGTATTACTAATACTTACCTTGCTTGCCGATTTGATTGATGATCAAATCCCGAAGATTTGTGTTCTTCTCCCTTGAAATCGGCTAACCATTAAATCCATCGATTTGATTAGTCTCTGGTTAAAACAAATAGATCTAGACATTTAAGAGAGAACCTTGGCCGATTATAACTACTTACCTTATGATGAGATCCCCAAAATCGATTCCTTGCTCCCTTAGTGATGTCGAAATTCCTAAAATTCTTATGTTAGATCTGATCTAACTTTAATAATTAAAATTTGGCCTTTGGCGAATGTACCTCACCTTAAATTCCTTGAATCAAATCCCAAACTCTTCTTTTGATATTCGCCAAGAGACATAAAAGGGTTATTTCTTAGATCTTGATTAAAAGAATTAGAAGAACAAGAATTAATTGTTCTTACCTTAGATCCTTGATCCTTATATTTGGTAATTGTAGAAACCTGAGAGATCCTTGTAGATTCGGCCATGAACAAGAATAGGGATTAGGCCATTCACTTTCGGCAAATAGAAAAGAAAGGAAATTGAATAGCTTAACCTTACCTTGATGCCTTTAATCGATTGCTTCCTTACCTAGAGTCACAAAGATTCGGCTATGGAGATTTAACAGGGATCAAAGGAGAAGGGTTTTGACTTAACAATGACAAAGGAGAGGAGAAGAAAAGATGGAGTTTTGCTTAGTAAAAATTTCGGCAGAGAGAAATAGGGGCTAGGGAATTTTCGGCAATGAGAGAAAAGCCTCAAACTCTCCTTCTTCAACCGAAATTACTAGGCCAAGAGTCCTTGACTTGGCCACCACCCTTCCTTGTGATAATATTATCTCTTTTAAAAAAATAAAAGTGTTTAATCCATTATTTATCTCCTCAATTAAAATCCTTTATTTATCACTTAATTTATCAAGTATTAACAGAAATAAAACTCCTCCCTTTCTAGAATTAGGTGCCGTCCACCTCTTGCTTATGGAAGCAAAAATAAAGCCTTCATTATTTGCTTCCCAAGTGACTCGAACTCAGGCCCATTCCTCTTACACATGGCGCCATTTCCATAGGCCCTAAGTGACACCTTCAGGGCACTTTTTCAAGCCTGTTTGTGTGTCAGAATTCTCCAACTTTTTCTTTGAAGGCCCTCTTGCCCTTATTTCCTATGTTGAACTTTAAAATTTGACATTCCTGCATCATTTCTAAGTTTCCTAAAATTTTCGATCGGCTCTGTAACTTGCCATTTTCTTACATGTTCAAGTTTCCAAAATGTTCAGGTTTCCATTTTTGGTTCATTTCCAAAAATGTTTAGGTTTCCAAAATGTTCAAGTTTCCAAAATGTTCAAGTTTCCAGAATGTTTCAGGTTTCCATTTCCATGCATTTCTAGGTTTCCAAAAATATCAAAAATTTATTCTTAGTGCTTAAACTTGTCATTTCATACAATCAAACTGAAAATGCATAGGCCCTTTTCAGGATGTTATAGTTCTACCCCCTTAAACAAAATTTCGTCCCCAAAATTTCCTAACTAAAATAGTTGAGGTATTCTTTGTCATGGTCTCTTGACTCCCCGAAGCTTCTTAGATCCATGATTGCGCCATAACACTTTGACTAGAGGCACTGTCTTCCTTCGTAGTACTTTCACATCTCGTTCCAAAATCTGAATCGGCTCTTCCTCGTAGGATAAGTCTGGCCTTAGTTCCACCTCTTCAACAGGTACCACATGCGATGGATCCGATCGGTAGCGACGTAGCATGGATACATGAAATACGTCGTGCATTCTTTGCAATCGGTGGCAACTCTAATTGGTATGCCTTCGCCTAACTTCGTTTCAAGACTCGATAAGGCCCTATAAACCTTGGGCTTAACTTCCTTTTCGATAGAACCTCATTACCTTCTTCCAAGGCGAGACTTTCAGGAATACTTGGTCTCCCACTTCAAACTCTATTTCCTTATGTTTAAGGTCTGCGTACGACTTCTGCCTATCAGAGGCTTCCTTCAACTGTGCCCGAATTAACTCAACCTTTTCCTCAGTTTCTGCCACTAATTCCGGACCCAAAACTCGGCGTTCTCCTAACTCGGTCTAACAAGTAGGTGTTCTACACTTCCTTCCATACAATGCTTCGTATGGTGCCATCCGAATGCTAGCTTGATAGCTTTTGTTGTAGGCGAACTCAGCTAAAGGCAAGTAATTTTCCCAACTTCCTCAGAAATCCATTACACAGCCTCTCAACATATCCCCCAACACTTGTATAACCCGTTCAGACTGCCCGTCCGATTGTGGATGAAAAGCCGTAGTGAAGTCTAGCTTAGTGCCTAAAGCTTGATGAAGTGCCTTCTAGAATTGAGACGTAAACCTTGGGTCTCTATCAGAGATGATCTACATTGGTACTCCATGTAGCCTTACAATCTCTGCCACATACAACTTAGCTAACTTCTGAAGAGAATAATTCATTCTTACTGGGATAAAGTGTGCGGACTTGGTCAAACGGTCTACAATCACCCATACCGAGTCCTTCTTAGTAGGCGTAAGGGGAAGCCCACTAACGAAGTCCATGGTAATTCTTTCCCACTTCCATTGGGAACTTGATTGGTTGAAGCAATCTCGATGGGACTTGGTGTTCACCTTAACTTGTCGACACGTCAAACATTTCCCCACAAATTCACCTCTCGTTTTAGATCGGACCACCAAAGCTGTTCCCTTAGATCTCTATACGGTTTGATGCCTCAGGGTGCATAGCATAAGGGCTACCATGCGCTTCCGAAGAATCCTTTGTCCGACTCCTTATCTTTCGGCATCTGAGACCTTTCCCTTGTAGCACAATACTCCTTCATCATTGATGCCATAGTCCTTTAATCCTCCTTGCGGTACTTGCTGTAACTTAGTACTTAAGTCCTTATCGATAGCGTCCCTCTTTCACCTCCTTCAGCCATGTGGGCTTGACTTACAATTCTGCCAATAGGCTTCCATCGTCATACAAACTTAAGTGAGCGAACAAAGCCCGTAGATCCGACACAACCTTCCTACTCAGGGCATCGGCTACCACATTCGCCTTGCCCGGATGATATTCTATCGAACAATCGTAGTCCTTCAGTAATTCCACCCACCTTCGTTGCCTCAAGTTCAACTCCTTCTGAGTCAACAGATACTTAAGGCTCTTGTGGTCTGTGTAGATAACTGACCTTTCTCCATAAAGGTAGTGCCTCCAAACCTTAAGGGCAAAAACCACTGCTGCTAGCTCCAAGTCATGAGTGGGGTAGTTAACCTCATGCGGCCTTAAGCACGAGACGCATAGCGACCACTTTACTATCTTGCATTAGCACACGACCTAACCCGTGTATCGAAGTGTCACGAAGACACCATAAAATATTTTCCCGCCTCAAATTTGAATTAACACTGAGCTTCCACGGCCTTCTTAAGCTTTTCAAAACTCTCCTGCCGCTTATTAGTCCATTCGAAGGTACTTCCTTCCTTAGCAACTTGGTTAAAGGCTCGGCTATTGACGAGAATCCTTTCACAAACCTTCTGTAATAGCCTGCCAAGCCTAAGAAACTTCAGATTTCAGCCACGGACCTAGGTGGTTTCCAATCCAACACTGCTTCGATCTTCCTAGGATATACTCTTATTCCTTCTGCGGATACCACATGTCCTAGGAATGCCACCTCATTAAGCCAAAATTCGCACTTGCTGAATTTGGCATAAAGCTTCTTCTCCCTTAGCACTTCCAACACAACTCGGAGATGCTCATCATGCTCCTCCTCCGACTTCGAGTACACCAAAATATCGTCGATGAACACAACGATGAACCTATCCAAGTAGGGTTGGAAACCCGATTCATCATATCCATGAACGCGGCTGGAGCGTTCACAACCCAAAGCAGTATCACCACAAACTCAAAATGGCCGTATCTTGTCCTAAAAGCGGTCTTATGGATATCAGCCTTCTTCACCTTCAACTGATGGTATCCCGACCGTAAGTCGATCTTTAAAAACACTGCGGCTCCCTTCAACTGATCGAACAGGTTATCGATCCTTGGCAAAGGATACTTGTTCTTAATGGTCAGCTTATTCAACTGACGATAGTCTATGCACATACGCATAGTTTCGTCCTTCTTCTTCACAAATAAGACCGGTGCTCCCCACGGAGACACACTGGGTCGGATGAACCCACGATCCAACAGTTCTTGGATTTGAGCCTTAAGCTCTACTAACTCCTTTGGAGCCATTTGGTATGGAGCGATTGACACAGGAGCTGTTTCGGGTAGCAAATCAATTCTAAATTCTACCTCTCATGCAGGGGTATTCCGGTAATTCCTCCGAAACACATCCACGAAGTCCCTTACCGTCCTAACTCCATTAATACCTTCTTCCTTTCCACCTATCGCACTTACGAAGGCTAGGAATGCCTTGCAACCTTTCTTAACCATCTTCTCACCTTGGTCTTTGAAACTACGATTAGACAAGTAGTTCCTCCTTTCTCCGATCATTCCTACCACTTCATCCTTCGGGTTCTTAGTTCCATACGTTTAGCCGCACAATCCAACACGGCTCGGTGTTCTACTAGCCAATCCATTCCGAGTATAAGCTCAAACTCTCCGAAGGGTAACTCCATCAAGTCTGTCCAAAAGTTCACTCCCTGAATCTCTAGGGGTACATTCCGAAAGATCTTGTCTACCACAATAGTTTGGCCTAATAGGCTTACTACAGTCATCTGTCTATCAAAAAGTTCAGAATCTAGGCTTAGTGTTTCCACTACACTACATGCAACATAGGAATTAGTCGAGCCCACATCAATCAGAGCAAAATAGGGTTTGTCAAAAATAAAGAACGTACCGGTTATAACATCCGTGCGTCACCATCTTCCTCCGGCGAACCGCATAAACCAAACCGGTTGCCTTGCATCGGTATTAGTAGTACCTCTACCTGTGCTCCACGGCCTCTGCCGATACCACTACCTCGGTTACGAACCACGACCCGTTGAAATTTCATCCCACCTCTACCGGTCGGCTAGCATTACGAAGCGCGGTCGGCTCTCATCTCGTTGCTTGGGACAATCCTTAAGCATATGGTCCTTGGACCCACACTTGAAACATCCTCCGTCTTTCTCCAACACTCTCCCATGTGCTTCTTTCCACAATGCTCACAGGCGATCTTGCCGGCCGTGCCGATTCTTGATTACGTGGCCCGTCAACCCTAGGCCTCTTATAACCCTTTCCGGATGGCCCAAATCCTCTTTGGCCTTATTCCTATCCACGGTGCGCTTAGTAGCGTCCTTAATCCCTCGACCACCTTGGCCTTTTCCACCAAAGCCGAGAATTCCCGCTTCCGATACGGTACTATCAATAGTCTCGGGTCGTCTCTCGGTCCGAGTCCTCAAAGCGGACACGGCGTTCATGCTCGATTGCCACTACCCTCGAGCATAGTGGCTCAACCTCAAAATTCCACCTCATATTCTCGCGACGGACTTACTTCCTTGTACCAACCCTAGAAAAGCCTTCCTTTGTTCATCAGACACGGTTCCCACATACTTCTTCCGAAATGCCTCTAACATACTCGGGTCAAATTTTCGTAGTGGTACCATCGAACAGTTAACCACCACCGATCGCTTCATCGCGAATAACGCCACCATCCTTTCAACTTCTCCTCGGAGGTCAAGTCCAACTCATCCATGATGCGCTCGGTTGCTTCCAACGATCACCAGATCTTGGGTGCCACACTAGATACTCCTCGAAACATTTCAATTCTATTAGCTCGGAGCCGTTCGGTCTGTAGACTTACGATTTCTGAATTTCATTCGCACCGCCACCAATTCCAAAACTCGCAGCCTGACTGCGACAAGATCTTCTCACATGCGGGCTGTTGCTCAACATTAACAAATGGGGTGGTGGTGGCGGTGGCATTTCATTATCGGACCCGACCGATCGACGGGTTTTGACACGGTCATCCTTCCTCTACCTCGACCATGACGACCACGTCCTCTAGAGCTCATTTTCTAGCGTCGAGATCGATTAAGAAATTTTATGGATTAGTCATTGTTCCACTTTTTTATCCATGAAGGAGTTTATGAAAAGAAATTTAAGAGTGGTTCTTCATTATTCATACAAACACACGTCTTTTCCATTCATTCATTCATCCATCAACAAGTATGAACTTTCGTTCATTCGGAGAAACGTTGTAGTTTTCGTTGTTGTTGTTTTCCACTACCTAGAGGTCTTTTCGTAATTTTATCCTCTGGGGTATTTTCGTAATTTTCGGAAGAAAAAGTTCCTTGGTGTTTTGTTAAAATTATTTTGAAAATTTTAAAGTCTCGTGGTAATTTGGAAAAATTTTGAAATCAGGGGTATTTGGTAATTTTTAACCTCGAGGGTATTTTGGTAATTTTCACAAATCGGGGTAAATTTGTAAAATTTTATAAGTCAAGGATATTTGAAAGTTGTAAAACTTTGAGGGTTCTTTGAAAATTGTTCCTTCAAAATGGGGATGTTGCAAAAATTTTGGAAATCGTGGTTATTTTGGTAATTTTGTAAGTTAGGGGCAATTTTGTAATTTTCTAAAATCAAGGTATTTTGATATTTTACAAATTAGGGTTTTTGAATGTTTATAAAGCAATGAAATTTTGGTAAAGTTGTTGAGTAGTTGAACATTTTATAACCATGGGCATTTTTGGTAATTTTACCACCAAGGGCATTTTTGTAATTTTTGCAAATCAAGAGTTTTTCAGAAAATGTTGTAAAAATAATTTTTCTCTCAGATTTAAAAGAAAGTTTTAAAAGTTTGAAAAACTAGGGTTTGTTGTTTTGTTCTCTCTTCTCTTTTTTTTAAAACATGGCTAGTTCCCTTTGGGTTTTAGTCATTATGTTTAGCCTATGTCCGAGCCCTCTTGGTCAAGGTGAACCAAAGCTACGCACTGTGCAGGATTCATGTGGAGAGGAGGTGAGTCACGCTGATTGCTTAAATACCAAGCTCCCAGAAACCATTCCTAGACATGCATGAGGTTGCCACACCTGAGCCTCTGAGTTAGGGTGAACCGAAGCTACGCACTGTGGGATTCTGCGAAGAGGAGGTGAGTCACTAGGATTGCTTAAATACCTGTGCTCTTCCGGATCCAATCCTAGACATGCGTCTGAGGTTACCACACCTTAGCTCGGTGACTTAGCCATAGGTTTGTTTAGTGCTTTAAGTCTTATGTGGTTTTGTGTTTGAGTAGTCTAATCCTAGGGTTCAAGTTCCTATCATTCTATTCTATGTTCCATGCTGTTCTACCCTTAAATGACTCATAAATCATAGAATCACACATAGAGTTAGGGTACTTACCGGTGGATCATGAATTGGAGACTTAGGGCCATGCCGAAAAACGCTTATTTTTCAAAGATAATCATTTGGCTCGCTTTGAAAATGTTTTGGGCCTTAGCCCATGTGCCGAGAAGTTTAAAGCGGGCTCGATACCAAATCGAACACACACCCCGCCCACGAGCTTTGAACCGGATTTGGTTTGTTCCTTAAGTTAACCGGTTTTGAGTTCTTTGTTACTTAGACAAAATTTGTATAATTTCGGAAAAATGTTGTTGTGGATTGGGCTTAGATTGAAACCCATTTAATTAATCTTGTAAATCCAATTTTATTAAGGTGACAAAATAATTTTTAAGGTTTATAAAAAAAATCACTTAACTTTAGTCATAAGTAGTTCATAACATAATAGTTTAAAGTAAAGCAGAATAAGGAAAATCCTTTGGGTCTTATGGCCTTATTACATCATGTAAAACCCAAATATAAAATTAAAGGTACTAAAAAAAATAAAGTCCAAATTACATAAAATCTTCAAATGAAACATGGCCACCTCAAGGTCTACCGTCCGATCCGTCCTTTGTTCATCACCTAAAATAGTTCCCACAATGGGTGAGTCAACAGACTCAATGTGCACACAAGACTAACATTCAACAAATCGAGGCATACATGTTCATATCAAATTCATATTCATATAAAAATAAATGATGATGCAACCCAAACCCAAGCCTATTTGTCCATCCGCTACACACCACCGTGCACTGCCAGTCCACACCGTAGGGACTACTAAGTCAACCTCCATCCCTACACACCATCGAAGGCGATCATTGCAATCGACGTGCTCATCGCCCATATAATTTGTGTCATTAGACACCATATTCAAATAATGTAACGAAGTTACCAAATTGAGATAGTGTAACTAGAGTTACCATATTCAAATTTTGTGTAGTAGTCACCATATTCCGATTGGTGAGGCCGAAGTCAACACCTTCTTCCCTTTCACATAGATCCCGAATGCCCATAAATTTTATCTCATGCACAACATACTTATTTCCACATTCATATATATAATTTTACTTGTTATAAAATAACATATTTCATAATCCTATCAGAAGTAGGAAACGTACCTGAGTACTTTTTGTACCACATTAGGGTACTTAGCCATATTCACATTCTTATGCATATTTATATATTAAAATAATTGCCATATGATATATCGAAAGTTAGTGTGCGTACACACCTGATTCGCTTAATAGACTCTTTGAGATCCCAAAAATCCCGATCTAACTTTAGATCCTATATTCGGCCCATCATACAAAAACACATTAATAGCCTTTTCGCTTTTAAAACCAAATCCTAATAGGAATGGTATTACTAATACTTACCTTGCTTGCCGATTTGATTGATGATCAAATCCCGAAGATTTGTGTTCTTCTCCCTTGAAATCGGCTAACCATTAAATCCATCGATTTGATTAGTCTCTGGTTAAAACAAATAGATCTAGACATTTAAGAGAGAACCTTGGCCGATTATAACTACTTACCTTATGATGAGATTCCCAAAATCTATTCCTTGCTCCCTTAGTGATGTCGAAATTCCTAAAATTCTTATGTTAGATCCGATCTAACTTTAATAATTAAAATTTGGCCTTTGGCGAATGTACCTCACCTTAAATTCCTTGAATCAAATCCGAAACTCTTCCTTTGATATTCAGCCAAGAGACATAAAAAGGGTTATTTCTTAGATCTTGATTAAAAGAATTAGAAGAACAAGAATTAATTGTTCTTACCTTAGATCCTTGATCCTTATATTTGGTAATTGTAGAAACACGAGAGATCCTTGTAGATTCGCCATGAAAAGAATAGGGATTAGGACATTCACTTTGGCAAATAGAAAAGAAAGGAAATTGAATAGCTTAACCTTACCTTGATGCCTTTAATCGATTGCTTCCTTACCTAGAGTCACAAAGATTCGGCTATGGAGATTTAACAGGGATCAAAGGAGAAGGGTTTTGACTTAACAATGACAAAGGAGAGGAGAAGAAAAGATGGAGTTTTGCTTAGTAAAAATTTCGGCAGAGAGAAATAGGGGCTAGGGAATTTTTGGCACACTTAAGAAAAGATGAGAGAAAAGCCTCAAACTCTCCTTCTTCAACCGAAATTACTAGGCCAAGAGTCCTTGACTTGGCCACCACCCTTCCTTGTGATAATATTATCTCTTTTAAAAAAATAAAAGTGTTTAATCCATCATTTATCTCCTCAATTAAAATCCTTTATTTATCACTTAATTTATCAAGTATTAACAGAAATAAAACTCCTCCCTTTCTAGAATTAGGTGACGTCCACCTCTTGCTTATGGAAGCAAAAATAAAGCCTTCATTATTTGCTTCCCAAGTGACTCGAACTCAGGCCCATTCCTCTTACACATGGCGCCATTTCTATAGGCCCTAAGTGACACCTTCAGGCCACTTTTCCAAGCCTGTTTGTGTGTCAGAATTCTCCAACTTTTTCTTTTAAGGCCCTCTTTCCCTTATTTCCTATGTTGAACTTTAAAATTTGACATTCCTGCATCATTTCTAAGTTTCCTAAAATTTTCGATCGGCTCTGTAACTTGCCATTTTTCTTACATGTTCAAGTTTCCAAAATGTTCAGGTTTCCATTTTTGGTTCATTTCCAAAAATGTTTAGGTTTCCAAAATGTTCAAGTTTCCAAAATGTTTCAGGTTTCCATTTCCATGCATTTTTAGGTTTCCAAAAATATCAAAAATTTATTCTTAGTGCTTAAACTTGTCATTTCATACAATCAAACTGAAAATGCATAGGCCTTTTTCAGGATGTTACAGACGCGACATCTTGAATCCTCAAGAATGAGCTTGTCTTTTATTTTTTATTGAAATCTTATGTATTTTAATTTAGAAAGATATTCGGTTATTTAGATCCAACAAGAAAAATCAAAACCCTGTAAGTTAGGGCACGACTTTCTTGAGTTTCTAAATATAGAACATTGCCTTTGATAAACCGTAATATATACATATTTTAATCCCATATTTGGCATACTTTTGGATGATTTAACCCTTGAATTATGGAATTCGACACTCCTAATCCTTTAATTTCATGTTTTATACTTAGGTGAGCATAGGAGGATGAAAAGAACGAGAAACGGGCCAAAAAATGGATAAATTGGGCCAAAGTAAGAAATCAACACGGCCTGGAGTTCATCACACGGCCGTGCCACTTTAGCAAACTCGAACACGGCCTGGGCTCGCTTCACACAAGCATGTCACACAGGCGTGTCCCTGCCGCAGCAAAGAAGAGTTTCATTCGGATTAGGATACTTTCGGGCCAAGAAAGGCATCTCGAAGCCTCTATAAACACCCTAGGAGGCAACTTAAACGGGGGAGATGACAGGACGTCAAATAGACACCGAGTAGAAGGAGAAAATACTCCAAGACAGCCATTAGGAATAGCTTAGGAGAAGGATCTCCATCAAGATTGAAGATCTCCCATCAAGTTCTTTAGGAGTTTTTGGGTTTTCTTATGTTTTGTTGTTTTTCCTCTTTTATGATGTTTTCCACTTCTAGTATGAACTAAATCCCTTAGATACCTAAGGGGATGAAACCTATGATAGAATCTTATTATTATTTGATTTATGAGATAAATACTTGTGCTTATTTTTAATTGTGAGTTTTATTCTTGTTTTGATAATTCAGGTTATTGATTCAAGTCAAATGTGCTTATTCAGTGGAGCAAAAGTCTCTGTTTAAGAGTAGATCAACACAATTAAGCGGAGTTGATTGGAACCCTAGAAATAGGGCGACGAAAATCTGCCGGATTACGGTTAAACCTAATATAGGAATCCATAGATCGAATTAATATGACAGTAGGGGTTTTAATTAGAAAGAGATTTCAATTAATCAACCTAGAGTCAGTTGTCCTCGAAAGAGGTATTAATATAATTCAGGGATTTCTACGGATTAAGTCAAGTGAATAAATCACATGAATCAAAAGTAATAAGTGAAGTCTAGGTGGATTCTTCCTTAGGTATCGTCCATCTCATATAAGTTGTCCAAAGTATTTTCCCAGTTTACTCCCTGTCAAGTTCATAAGTTAGTTAAATTAGTTAGTTAAATTTTAAATTAAAAATAAATCCCCTTTAATTATTAGGCTAGATAATAAAAAGATAATTATTACTAAGTACTCTTGGTCCTTGAGGATACGATATTCCGGACTCACCACAGCTATACTACTATTCGATAGGTGCGCTTGCCTTTGTCGAAGTAATAGTTGTTTCGAGCTTCCATCAGCCTTATTTTGAAAAGTTTCATTTTTGAATAATATCAAACATAATATTTAAAACGATCTATTTTTCTTATTCGGGATATAACATAAAATGATGTATTATGGAAAAATGCATTTAAACGCGATTTTTTGATGTGATTTTAACGAAATGAGATAAAATGGTGATGTAGAAAACGAAAGGATGATATAGATGAAATGTCATGTTAATGACACATACTAATAAAAACA
>CP106726.1:16218363-16240471 GCA_025506655.1 Gossypium rotundifolium
GTTGGATCAAAAGTGATAACAAACTTAAAATTCGAGTACCACTTTTGACCAAAAAAATTTAGGTACCTAAATGAAAAAAGTGTTATAGTTGAGTTAATTTTTAAATTAAGCCAAATCTTCTTAGAATGAAAGATTTTAATGAAAAAACATACACTTTGATTTGAACCAAAGAAAAGTTCTGAGAAAATCTAGAGAATTTTGATGATTTTTAGAAAACCAACCATGCAAAATGAATAGGAAATAATCATTCCCTCATCAAGATTTTAAAAAATGGTAAATTTGCTGAAGTGGTTTTGGTAAATTTACCAAATAAGAACCTCACCTATTCAAAATCTCACATCTTAGTTTTCACACACTAACCCCAACAATTTTGTAGAAGGCCCAAATTGCTCGGGGCCCATTACAGCTAATTACAACCCAATAATTAAACAAACCCAATTCAAGCCCAAATCAATTAGCCCAAAATCGCCGGCCCATGAAAACCCTAAAATGTAAAAAAACAACAACAAAGAAAAAGCCAAAACCCTAGTGCGCCGCACCTAGGGCCTTCTGACTCCTGGCCTTCTGACCTTGCCACCGCCACTAGCCACTGCGCTCAGCACCGCCCAAGCTTGCAAAACGTCAAAGAAGAAAGGACAGCAATAAAGAATAAAATAAGCTGGTGTAAAATGGCTATATAAGCCACACTAAACCGATTGTAAAGGGGGGATTTTTTTTTTCGAAATAGAAAAAAAAGGAGATTTTTTCCGAATAAGAACAGAGAGATCCGAATAGTTTTTCAAAGACAAACAGATTCTAAATACGGAAAAGTATAGATTTGCATCATCAAAAGAATAATACAAACAGTAGGAGGTGAAGGAGGCGTCTAAGGTCCTCTATTTCCTTTTTCATTATTTTCATTTTCAAACTATATATATATATAAACCTATTTTCTTTATTTTCTTTATCTATATATATATAATATCAAAATATAAAAAAGGAAAAATACAACATTTTACCTTTTCCTACCATGCGCGGTGGCGGATGACAACAGCCGTGCTGACGGAGGACGGCGACCGGAGCGACGATCGGAACCCCTCTCCCTTCGGCCCTGCAGAGAAAAAAAGGAGAGGGAGGTCAATTTTTTTTTAAGCAGCTCAAAAATGATTTTTTTCCGATTTAGGGCCTTAATAGTCCTTCAAAACGACATCGTTTGGGTCGGTTTTAATGCCCAAACGACGTCGTTTTGCCGGTGGGATCCGCGTGTTGACCGAATTCACCGAGAGGATCCGCGTTTTTTGTTGGTTGGGCTAATTGCCCTTTTGATCCTTCCGCATTTCTTCACCTTTCTAATCCAGTTTTTCTTATTTGTTAAATCTGCCCCAGTGTGTTTTCTTCTGTTCCAATTTGGTCCTGCACAAAGCGCAGTGCATGGGAATTAGGGGATAATTTCCCAAACGGTCCCCCTTCTCTTTGTGCGCTTCATTTTGGGCCCTTAATCCGTTTCTTTTTTTAATTTAGATCTGTGGTTTTATTCCTTTCTCAATTTAGTCCTCTTTATTATTTTCATCCTTCATTAATTTAACTAACCTTTTTTATTATTATTATTATTATTATTATTATTATTATTATTATTATTATCATTATAACTATATTTATATTATTATATTATACATATTTTACCTCAAGTTTATTATTATAACTATAACTATATTGTACATATTATTACTATTTTATTATTATTACTATACTATTACTATTATTATTATTATTTTGTTCCTTTACTATTATTACTATTACTACACTACATTGTATACATACACATTTTGTTAAATGTTCTTATTAGCTACTAATATTATTGTTTTTATTTTATTTTTCCTTCTAGTACCATTATTATTTTGTTATTACTCTTTCTTATTTTATTATTACTATACTACTATTATTAGCATTGCTATTTTTATTACTATTATTTTCACTACTATTATTTTATTTTCACTATTATTATTATTATTATTAATATTATTATTATTTTACTCTCATTTTTACTTTTATTTTTATTGTTATTTCTTTTTATTTTCGATTGTTTATTTTATTCTCATTTTATTATTGTCATTCACACTATACAATCATTATTATTTCATTATGTGTGTAAATATCGTGATTCATGTTTTCTTGTTTTCACAAATTAGTGTTTATTAACTTTTGCCCGATACAAAATTGATTTCTTTCATAAAGGCAATATTCGTATTTAGAAATTTGGGAAAATTGTGCCCTAACTTACTGGGTTTCGATTTCTCTCGTTTAACCTAAATAGCGGGATATCCTTTTAAAATAAGTAAGTTTTGAATAAAAAGCCTATTCTCGAGAATTTAAAAATGTTATGTCCTAACTCATTGGATATGATGTTTAGTTATCTCGAGATAAGGATTTCTAAAGAATAAAGCGATATTTCGCGTTTTGGGAATCTGAGAAATAGAGCCCTAACTTACTGGGTTCCGGTTTTTCTCTTTTAAATTAAACAACGGGATATCCCTTTCAAAAATCGCAAATTCAAGTTTCAAATCGACATTCCGTATTAGCAATTCGAGTGAATCGAGCCAAAACTTACTAGGTTCTAATTTCTAGTTTGACAAATGACGGGAGATCCTTTTCAAATATAAAGTCAAGTTTTAAAAGGCGAGCTTAGTTTCGGGAATCTAAAGTATTGCGCCCTAACTTACTGGACATAATGCTTTATCTCTTCGAAAATAAGAGAGTCATAATGTCCCTTTCGATCCCTTCAAGTTTTGGAAATCAAAAGTATCTATTTTCGAATCATTTCAAAGTTTTCAACGTTAGGACATCGATCAATCAGTTTGGTACCAATTTTAGGCGTAACGAGGGTGCTAACCCTTCCTCGTGCGTAATCGACTCCCGAACTTGTTTTCTGGATTTCGTAGACCGAAATCGTTGTTTTGATAAATCAAACTGTTTATTAAAAACAACTATTTTACGAGGTGGCCCGATCACGCCTCATCAAAAAAGGTTGGTGGCGACTCCCTTCTTTTTCATTTTCAAAACTCGAGTCGACCGCGTCCTTTCATGTTTTATCAAAAAAATGGTTACGACAGCTTGGCGACTCCACTAGGGAATTATTCATTGAGAGTCAGGCCATAGATTGATTGATCCTTGCCCTTTTGATTGAAATTGGAAAATGTTTTCGGAATTCATGTTTCTTTAAATGCACTTTCAATATTATATTGGATCTCTTGAATACTTTGGCATTGCATTGCATGACCATTGTGGTCACACCTTTAAGTGGGAGCGAAACTATGCCTTTGTGAGGTTTTCACCTCATGCGGGCTAGTGGATCGCTTTGGGATACATCCGTATCTATGTCTTCGTGAAGTTTTCACTTTCGCATGGCCATAGGAAATGTATTCCCCGAACCAACTTCGGTCCGTATGAGCCTATAATGGGTGAGGATCGAGGAATCTACTGGTTCGGGTACCTCAAACTTTAGAACTAAACCGCATATAGTAAACCCTAGGAGCCCACCTTAGGTAGAGCTATGTCAAACCTTAGTGGTCACCCAGATAGGTGTTTGTTTATTTTACTTGCTTTATATTCCATGGTACTAACTTGTTGTGTTTCATTCTTTTTGTGCATATCATTTCATATTTTAAGAGGCATCGATTCACGGTCAGTCTCTGAGTTAGAGAGCTAGTTATGGAAAGCGAATTCCTTGATAAAGTAGAAGATAATCTGACCCGCACATGGTCGAGCAAAGCCAATTAGAAAAAAGGGGCGCTTAGGCGAGGATGTGTGTCAAAATTACGGGATCCCACCAATATCAGTGTCACGCAGAATGAACTCCAAGAGTTGAAAGAAATATGGACCCAGTGGGATGACGAGGCAAAGCAGTTGTTCTATAGTACCTATAGCGATCTACCATACCTGCTTGATGTCAAAATAGATAAGCACCTACTCCGAGCAATGACTCAGTTCTGGAATGCTACTTGTAGCTGTTTCTCTTTCGAGAAAGTGGATTTGGTTCCCACGGTAGAGGAGTATACGACCTTGCTACGTTGTCCAAGAATTTAAGTTGATAAAGCTTATTCCAAAGCGGTTAATGGCCTGACCTTTTGTGAAGAAATTGATGAATATCATGGGAATGAGTGAACAATGGGTCTCAGCTAGAATTCAGAAGAAAGGCGAAAGCATATTTGTAATCTGTTTTATGTAAAGGGTTTTGCCTTCTCATAAAGTTTTCTAAAATGAAGTTGATCAGAATCGATGTCTTCTTCTTGCATTCATGCATTTGCATTGCATCACATTACATGCATTTAAGTCTATAAAAAAAGGGGGCCTAATTAGCTAAAATTATCAGAGAGAGAAAAAAGAAGTGAAAGGGAAAAACATGGAAGTGGAACATCACTACGGAACGTGCGTTAAAACCAGGAAAGTGGATCAAAGGTTCGAACAATTCCAGAAAGAAATGCAGGAACAAATGCAAGAGCAAATGTTAAAACTTCAGCAGGAAATGAGGGACCAAATGTTGGAGGCCCAGAGGAATATGGTGGCCCAAATGGCCCAAATGACGAACGGGGCAATGGAAAAGGGGAAAGGTCCCATGACGCCGGTCGAAGAGGATAGTGATGGCACCCCCCGGGTTTTACCCCACCGCACGCAAGAGCACAGCTCGAGGAATATCTCCAAAGGCCACCAGTTATAATCAGGCCCCAGCAAGGGCAGAATGACACTAGACCTCCCATGAGCTATCACGTAGGCTCTGGATCCCAACCAGGAGATAGTCTGGCCAACCCTGTTATGCCCGATTTAAATGCAGTAGAGAAAATGGGGTCGAGAATAGAATCCTCAAGGCAACTAGAGGATCGTTGCAAATGGCTGGAGGAAAAATTCAAAGCATTGGAAAGTATCGATCATCATGGGATCGACGCAAAAGATTTAAGTCTAGTTCCCGATTTGGTACTGCCTCATAAGTTTAAAATGCCTGAATTTGAAAAATATAGTGGGACTAGCTGCCCGGAGGCCCACATCACCATGTTCTGCAGGCGAATGGCTGGCTACGTGAGCAATGATCAACTCTTAATCCACTGTTTCTAAGAAAGTTTGGTGGGCGACTACTAGATGGTATAACCTTGACTTAGTCAGCCAACATTAGTTCTGGAGAGATTTGGCTCAAGCATTTCTTAAGCACCCACGTCACAGACATGGCACCAGATAGAATTACTTTGCAAAGCATGGAAAAGAGACAAAATGAAAGTTTCAGATAGTACGCGCAGAGGTGGAGGGAGGTCGCCATGCAAGTCCAACCACCCCTCTTAGAAAAGGAAACTACCATGCTCGTCATCAACACCTTGAAGGCTCCTTTCATAACCCATATGATAGGGACTACCACTAAGAGCTTTGCCGACATGGTAATGGTAGGGGAAATGATCAAACATGCGATCAGATGCGGCAAGATTGAAGCAGGGGAAACCACTAGAAGGTCTGCTCCTAGAAAAAAGGATGACGAGGTGAATAATACAAACATGGGGGATCCAAAGTCAATTACCGTTAATCAACCAAAAATGGTGACTATTGAGTATCAAGGTTCACGAAGGAAAGAATCTCGCACAAGAAAAAACATTGAAAAACTCCAATTTACGTCAATCCCGATGACGTATAAGGAGTTGTATCAAAGTTTATTTGATGCACACGTTGTGTCCCCCCAATATCCAAAACTGATGCAACCCCATACCCAAAATGGTATGACCCAAACACTCAGTGTGAGTACCACACGGGGATCACAGGCCATTCGATAAAAAATTGCCTTACTTTCAAGAAATTGGTGGAAAATCTCATCAGTATGGGTATTGTGAAGTTCGATGGCGGAGCGATGGTAATTGAAATTGGGGGCAGGAGAGCGTTTCCTTAAAGAAGTCATTAGAAACCTAGAAATCAGGGGATCAGAACACCAATGGTATACCCAAAGAGAATCGAGGAATAAAAGTTTTTCGAGCATCTGCCTTTATGTACTTGGGAGTGTTTTGAACAATGAGACTATGGAAGAAACATGTATTTTTAAAGCTAATCTAGAGTAATGTGCAAAACACACTTGTTGCTTTAAGCCTAGAGGCAATAAGAGTCTTTTTGCGAAGTAGGCTTGTGTCCAGAATTTTTATTTCAATCAAATGCATCTTTCTAAGTAAATATTTTCATTTTTTACATTTTATTCTGTACATTTTTTCAATTTTTATTCATGACCATGTCATACGAATAATCATCCTTAGGATCATTTATTCTTTGGATTTTCTGCCCACAATGGCCCCCAGATATCAATGACATGAGCGACGCTGTTACTGACTCCCTTTTTAGTGAGATATGTATTTAGAGGGATCTAAGGGATTTGAAGATGACAAAGATTGCAACTTACTTCCCCAATGGTAGATCCTACCTTATGAAGTGTCAGCAGATGCTATGAACTAGCGAAGGAGATGAAGATGGAAGCGTAACTCCTCGTAGGAATAAGGCAAGGCATCGTTGAGCTATTTTCAGGAATTCAAGATGTTTTCGCACGATCATATCAAGGCATGACAGACTACTAAAACATGGGTATGCTATTAAGGTTGGGGTTTAAAGAACCCATGATTTACAACAGCCTAGCTAATTAAGAGGCTCGGGCTATTGGTTCACCAATAAAGGGAAATTGCATCTGTTATGCCATAAAATGCCAAGTCGAGGAAGACTGTGCCTTCTCCATTTTCCCTATATGAAGCATGGATGTTAACAAGCCAGTCTCCTCAAAAGCTTTAGCCAACATCAATTCATATTCATGGTCGTTGGTTACCTCACTTACTGAGAGGGTGAAGGTCGCTTCATATGCCAAAATCACTAAGTTGGCAGCCATCAAATTTAAAAAAAAAAAGAGAAGAGGTGGCAATAAATAATGTCAAAAAGGAACATAATTACACAAAGATCTACAGTCTATTCAAAGATCAGACACCATTCAGTACAGCAAATGCAGCAAAAAAAATTTAAGATTTTTTTGAAAAAATGACTGAGACTTGTAAAGGTTGGCATAGAGATGTTACCATTTACCCTTTAGGTTTCTTGAACTTTGGCCAGGACTTTTGCCGGGGCGTCTTTCCCATTGGATTATGAAAGGGAAACAATTGTTAGAAGATAAGATTCATTTTCCCAAGCTTGGATTGAATTAGATGAAGCAGAATGCCTCCAGTAAGCTTGATTGAAAGTACACAGCATGGTCAAATGTACCAAAAATGGATACGGGCTTATTACAAAAAGGTTCGCTCAAAAGAATTTCAAGAGGGGGACCCAGCATTGAGAAGGATTCTCCTTATCCAAAAGGACTCTAGAGGAAAGAAAAGGACCTTATACAACAAAAAAGGCCTGTTCTAGGGAAACATGGGTGTTAACCAAGATGGATGGCAAGGACCTGCCCAATTCGGTGAGTTTAGATTCGATAAAAGAGGTTTGCCAAAAAAAAATCAAAAATGAAAGAAGAAAAGAAAAAAGAGATGCCAAGGCGAAAATCCGCAAAGGACGTTTTGAGACCAAAGGGTATTTGAGTTGAAAACCCGAGAAGGGCAGTTCAAAATTTTGATTGAAAATAGGGCATACAGTAGTCTTGCTACGCTCGAAGAAGTATGTTACGTCTTGGGGCATCGACAAAGTACTCTAGATCCCTAAACACATATTAAGCTCAAAATGGTCCTCAAGAAGTTTGGACAGAGAAGCTCAGGCTGCGATATCTGGGGCACCTAGTTTCCATTTTACCCATTTTGAATTTGCTATATTTGATTACCTTATTTGTTTCAAAATACCTGAATAATAAATTTCTTCTTTGAATGCATTTGCTATTCTTGATTAACTTATTTGTTTCAAAGCTATGCTCTCAATTAGTTTCCTTCTTGTCCATTGTTGCGATATTTTTCAAGCATTTTGCATTGAAATAATGATTGGTGGACTAATAATACATTCATAAAAGGAGTTTCGCATATTACTTTAGAAGCTTCTGAATAATACAAGGACCTGAAACAGGACGATTGTTTAGAATTCACCAAGTTTAAGGTTTGGAAATATTGGAGAAAGATGATTATCTCTTTGGACCTTTTATTGGTTGAACAAAAGGACAAGGCATTTCGTCGGTAATACCACCTTGACAAATAACGAGTAATATCAATCCAACTGTAAAAGGGGATCATTCTCGAGAAAAGAAAAATGATACTCTGCATTCATGCACATATCAAGCATATACATCTGGTCATGACACCCACAGAATGGAAGGTGTAGTAAACCAAATTGATTGAATAAGTTACGAATTCTATACCCCTGAGTCATAGTGGGATGGTTGAGATGATACAAATCCTATACCTCGGAGTTGCAGCAGGATGGATGGGAGGAAACAAACATTATTCTCCTGAAGTTGTAGTGAGAGGTACAAACTTTATGTCCCAGAAGGTACAGTAGAAGGGACTCTTAAATTACAGCGGGACAAGCTTGTTGAGCATAATATAATCGTTTTTTTGGGTTTTCTATCTAAGATACTAGCTGAACGAGAAAGCATGATAACGCATCAGTGATAGAACATTAATGAACTACGAGCAATGACAACCCTAAGCATTTAAAAAGGGATCATTTCATTTTGCATTCATACATCATTTCAAAGCACGTTTAGTTAGGAGCATTCGACTCATCGCATCCTAATCATCATAAAAAAAAGACCATTCTCATGACATTCTGCATTCATGCAAATATCGTCCATTGCATCCTAATCATTATACATTTAACAAAGGATCATTCTCATGACATTCTGCATTCATGCAAATATCATCCATAGTCATTTAGTTAGGAGCATTCAATTCATTCTGATCATTGCATGCTAATCATTGTAAAAAGACCATTCTCATGACATTCTGCATTCATGCAAGTGTCGTCCATAACACATGTAGTTAGGAGGCTTTGAGTTATTCCGATCATAACATCCTCGTCATTTGCATAAGCATAAGCACATAAAATTAATTCTACCGGATAAGTTCCTCAAAGAACGGTGTAGCAGTATCAAAGTTCAGATTTTGTTCCCTAGAGATGATAGTGGAGCAGACTGAAGATTGAAGTCTTCCTGAATATAGCAAGGAAGCAAATTGGAAAGTTCATATATTGTTCCCTAATGAAGCAGACGGAAGATTGAAGTCTTCCTAAAGATAGTAAAGAAGCAAATTGGAATTCAGATTTTGTTCCCTAGTGGAGCAGACTGAAGATTGAAGTCTTCTTGAAGATAGTAAGGAAGCAAATTGGAAAGTTCAGATTTTGTTCCCTAGTGGAGCAGACTGAAGTTTGAAGTCTTCCTGAAGATAGTAAGGAAGCACATTGGAGAGTTCAGATTTTGTTCCTTCAAGATGGTAGTGGAGCAGACTAAAGATTGAAGTCTTCCTGAAGATAGTAAGGAAGCAAATTGGAAAGTTCTGAATCCTTATTTCCTTGAAGTTTTCGTAGAGTAGGTTGAGATTACAAATCCCGTCTCTCTGAGTTAACAATGATGATAAACCCTTATTTCAGTAGAGAAGATGGAGATTACAAATCTTTTCTCCCTGAATTCTCATTTTCTCGAAGTTCCTGTGGAGTAGGTTGAGATTACAAATCCCGTCTCCCTGAGTTAACAATGAGGATAAATCCTTATTTCTTTGAAGTTTCAGTAGAGAAGATGAAGATTACGAATCTCTTCTCTCTGAATTCTCATTTCCTCGAAGTTCCCGTGGAGTAGGTTGAGATTACAAATCCCGTCTCCCTGAGTTAACAACGAGGATAAATCCTTATTTCTTTGAAGTTTCAGTAGAGAAGATGGAGATTACGAATCTCTTCTCCCTGAATTCTCATTTCCTCAATGTTCCGGTGGAGTAGGTTGAGATTACAAATCCCGTCTCCCTGAGTTAACAATGAGGTTCAATCATTATTTCTTTGAAGTTTCAATAGAGAAGATGGAGGTTACAAATCTCTTCTCCCTAAATTCTCATTTCTTCGACGTTCTAGTAGAGTAGGTTGAGATTACAAATCCCGTCTCCCTGAGTTAACAATGATGATCAATCATTATTTCTTTGAAGTTTTAGATGGAGACTACGAATCTCTTCTCCCTAAATTTTTATTTCCTCGAAGTTCCAGTGGAGTAGGTTGAGATTACAAATCCCATCTCCCTAAGTTAACAATGAGGATAAATCCTTATTTCTTTGAAGTTTCAATAGAGAAGATGGAGATTACGAATCTCTTCTCCCTGAATTCTTATTTCCTCGAAATTCCCGTAGAGTAGGTTGAGATTACAAATCCCGTCTCCCTGAGTTAACAATGAGGATAAATCCTTATTTCTTTGAAGTTTTAGTAGAGAAGATGGAGATTACGAATCTCTTCTCCCTGAATTCTTATTTCCTCGACGTTCTGGTGGAGTAAGTTGAGATTACAAATCCCGTCTCCCTGAGTTAACAATGAGGATCAATCATTATTTCTTTAAAGTTTCAGTAGAGAATATGGAGGTTACAAATCTCTTCTCCCTAAATTCTCATTTCTTCGACGTTCCAGTGGAGTAGGTTGAGATTACAAATCCCGTCTCCCTGAGTTAACAATGATGATCAATCATTATTTCTTTGAAGTTTCAGATGGAGACTACGAATCTCTTCTCCCTGAATTCTTATCCTGAAGTCACAATGGAGCAAGTTAGTGATCAAAACAGATCTTGTCTCCCTGAGTTTGCAGTGAAGCAGATCGAAGATAGCAGATTTGACATTCCTGAAGTTGTAAGAAGCAGATCGAAGACATCGGTCTGGTGGTCCCTGAGTTTGCAGGGATCAGATTGAAGATAGCAGATTTGACCTTCTTGAAGTTGTAGGAAGCAGATTGAAGATAGCAGATCTGGCAATCCTGATGTTAGAGGAGCAGGTCGAAGATAGCAAATCTGGCAATCCTGATGTTACATGAACAGATTGAAGATAGCAAAACTAGCGATCCTGATGTTGCGGGAGCAGATTGAAGATCGCAGATCTGGCAATCCTGATGTTACAGGAACAGGTCGAACATAGCAAATCTGGCAATCTTGATGTTGCAGGAGCAGATTGAAGATAGCAAAACTGGCAATCCTGATTTTGCGGGAGCAGATTGAAGATAGCAGATCTGGCAATCCTGATGTGGCAGGAGCAGGTCGAGGATAGCAAGTCTAGCATTCCCGAGTTTGCAGTAGTGCAGATTAAAACGACAAATCCTATTTTTTCGAAGTGGCGGTGGTACGAATCGAAGTAACAAAATGCAATGGACTGAAATGAAGCTACTCGAAGAAGAAGAAGCATCGAAGAATCAAGACGCAAGGCCAAGGCGAATTTGGCCCTTCTTTATGTCTTTGCTCTATTCCGTTACGACAATAAGCAAAGAGGCGGTATAGAAGGCCCAAATTGCCGGGGCCCATTACTGACTAATTACAACCCAATAATTAAACAAACCCAATTCAAGCCCAAATCAATTAGCCCAAAATCGCTGGGCCCATGAAAACCCTAAAGCAGAAAAACAACAACAAAGAAAAGCCAAAACCCTAGGTGCGCGCACCTAGGCCTTCGACTCTGCCTTCGACCTTGCGGCGCCACTTGCTCGCCACCGCCATTGGCCATCGCACAAGACCGCCAAGCACGCAAAACGTCAAAGAAGAAAGGACAAAGAATAAAGAATAAAATAATTTGGTGTAAAATGGCTATATAAGCCACACTAAACCGATTGTAAAGGGGATTTTTTTGAAATAGAAAAAAGGAGATTTTTCCGAATAAAACAGAGAGATCCGAATAGTTTTCAAAGACAAAGATTCTAAATACGGAAAAGTATAGATTTGCATCATCAAAAGAATAATGCAAGCAGTAGGGGGTTGAAGGAGGCGTGCTAAGGTCCTCTATTTCCTTTTTTCTGTTATTTTTCATTTTCGAAACTATATATATATATATATAAACATATTTTCTTTATTTTCTTTTTCTATATATATATAATATAAAAATATAAAAAAAGGGGGAAAATACAACATTTTACCTTTTACCATTGTCTTGTGATGGCCGTGACGTGACCAACATGGCTGACGGAGGACTGACGACCGGAGCGACGATCGGAACCCCTCTCCCTTCACCGCAGAGAAAAAAAAAGGAGAGGGAGGTCAATTTTTTTTTAAGCAGCTCAAAAATGATTTTTTTCTGACTTTAGGGCCTTAATAGTCCCTCAAAAAAGCGTCGTTTTGGGGCTGGCCTTTAATGCCCAAAACGACATCGTTTTGCCCGTGGGATCCGCGTGTTGACCCGACCCGACCAGAGGATCCGCGCGTTTTTGTTGGTTGGGCTAATTGCCCTTTTGATCCTTCCGCATTTCTTCACCTTTCTAATCCAGTTTTTCTTATTTGTTAAATCTGCCCCAGTGTGTTTTCTTCTGTTCCAATTTGGTCCTGCACAAAGCGCAATACATGCGAATTAGGGGATAATTTCCCAAGCGGTCCCCCTTTTCTTTGTGCGCTTCATTTTGGGCCCTTAATCCGTTTCTTTTTTTAATTTAGATCTGTGGTTTTATTCCTTTCTCAATTTAGTCCTCTTTATTATTTTCATCCTTTTGTTAATTTAACTAACCTTTTATTATTATTATTATTATTATTATTATTATTATTATTATTACTATTATTATTATCATTATAACTATATTTATATTATTATATTATACATATTTTACCTCGAGTTTATTATTATAACTATAACTATATTGTACATATTATTACTATTTTATTATTATTACTATACTATTACTATTATTATTATTATTTTGTTCCTTTACTATTATTACTATTACTACACTACATTGTATACATACACATTTTTGTTAAATGTTTTTATTAGCTACTAATATTATTGTTTTTATTTTATTTTTCTTTCTAGTACCATTATTATTTTGTTATTACTCTTTCTTATTTTATTATTACTATACTACTATTATTAGCATTACTATTTTTATTACTATTATTTTCACTACTATTATTTTATTTTCACTATTATTATTATTTTTCTCTCATTTTTACTTTTATTTTTATTGTTATTTCTTTTATTTTCGAATTGCTTATTTTATTCTCATTTTATTATTGTCATTCACACTATACAATCATTATTATTTCATTATGTGTGTAAATATCGTGATTCATGTTTTTCTTGTTTTCACAAATTCGTGTTTATTAACTTTTGCCCGATACAAAATTGATTTCTTTCATAAAGGCAATATTAGTATTTAGAAATTTGGGAAAATTGTGCCCTAACTTCTTTGGGTTTCGATTTCTCTCGTTTAACCTAAATAGCGGGATATCCTTTTAAAATAAGTAAGTTTTGAATAAAAAGCCTATTCTCGAATTTAAAAAGCGTTATGTCCTATCTCATTGGATATGATGTTTAGTTATCTCGAGATAAGGATTTTAAAGAATAAAGCGATATTCGCGTTTTGGAAATCGGAAATCGAGCCCTAACTTCTTGGGTTCCGGTTTTTCTCGTTTAAATTAAACAATGGGATATCCCTTTCAAAAATCGCAAATTCAAGTTTCAAATCGACATTCCGTATTAGCAATTCGAGTGATCCGAGCCCTAATTTACTGGGTTCTAATTTCTCGTTTGACAAATGACGGGAGATCCTTTTCAAATATAAAGTCAAGTTTTAAAAGGCGAGCTTAGTTTCGGAATCTAAAGTATTGCGCCTAACTTATCGGACATAATGCTTTATCTCTTGAAAATAAGAGAGTCATAATGTCCCTTCGATCCCTTCAAGTTTTGGAAATCAAAAGTATCTATTTTGAATCATTTCAAAGTTTTCAACATTAGGACATCGATCAATCAGTTTGGTACCAATTTTGGGCATATCGAGGGTGCTAACCCTTCCTCGTGCGTAATCGACTCTTGAACTTGTTTTCTGGATTTCGTAGACCGAAATTGTTGTTTTGATAAATCAAACTATTTATTAAAACAACTATTTTACGAGGTGGCCCGATCACACCTCATCAAAAAGGTTGGTGGCGACTCCTTCTTTTCATTTTCAAAACCCGAAATCGAAGGCGTGGTTTCTCTTTTATCAAAAATGGTTACGACAAATTTCATTATTCTTACAATCTAATCCATAAGCCTTAGTTTTTAAATTCTCAATTCTAACCATTCAACACAACTAATTAATGAATGTTATCCAACTAATAAACCTCTAATCCGACACCTTACCAATTTTTGGAAATCTCTCGATTTAACTTCAGAATTCCGATCTAAAATTAAACTTTTTGACAACGACAAAAATCAGGCTTCAACTCAATTGTTCAAACTTCAATTTGCTAAGAGTTTTTTCTTAAAGGATTGATTATTGTTACGAGATTGAATCAATTCAAAGATAGCATAATACATCTACCCTATTTATATCATTTATCATCTACCATCTTTAATTCGGTTTTATCTTTCTTATTTGTTCATCAATTATTGAATTCTACTGTAATCGAATAACTTAATTGATTCTTTTGAGTCTTCTGCAATCGAAAATGAAAGATGAAATTTGAATGCAACGTTAGCGGTAGAACGATCGCAAAATAATAAAAAATAAAAACACACATATTTTATTTGGAAACCCTTTCGAGAAAAAAATCATGAGCAGAGAAGGAAAAATTCACTAATGTTGAAAAACGAATGATAAAAGAGGAGTTTTGACTACATCTATTTAAGGGTTGAAAAACCCTATTCTAATGAAAGTCAAATAGAAGAAGAATAGTTTTATACATATTCAAATAGAATAGGAGTTTCGATTACATCTAAAGCCTTCAGCCTTTCGCCCCCCACAGATCCCTTTATTTTGCCATTGTATTTATTTCTTGAACAAGTGAGGGGATTCAGGTCACATAATCTCTAACACTAAAAAGGAAAAGCGAGAATTTTCCTTAATTGAGTTGGGGTCACCCCAAAATATGGTCTCAACTCGTTAGAAAAATTACTTTAATTCTCTTTACATTTAAAATAAATTATATTATTTGAGGGTACTATTAAATTTTTATTTTAAAAACTCAATAAAAATATAAATATGATGAAATTGAACTCATACTAATTGAGTTAGTAAAACATTAAATTTATCACTCAACTAAAGCTTTATTTTAACATATTTTATACATTTTATTTTAATATGCATAATTTATTATCTCCATCAATTGTATATATTAATAATGTTGTTAATTGAGTTGATGTCATAAGTCAACTCGACACTAACTCACAATTAATTATGATGTATTTATATATTTAAATTTCATTTTACTTATAATTTAATCTAAAATTTTATTTTAAATATCGTATATATTTTATATATTATTATGATTAATTAGTTTCAAACCATACGTTTCATTATTTACTTTATGTTATTTTTAAATGCATATATGTGTAATTTCCTCAAGTTTCTAATTTAATTTAAGTTTCTCTTTTTTAAGGTCTTCCATAAATTGAAATAACACTATTACTTCTTTAATTTTTATTTTTTTAGAAAATTACTAATGGAATAACTAAAATGAAGCGTTTGTGTAACAACTTAAACCCGGCCTAAAAAACTGACCAAATGTTGAGGAATTACATTAGCTTGTTAAAAGCCTTTGTCTCAATCAAACTAAAAACGCATTTCAAAATCATGAAATTTGGCAACACTTTGACAAATGTCTAGAAAAAATTTAAATCCAAAATCACTTATCTCAACCTAAAAATTTAATTCAACTCGTGTTTCAAAAATAAGCATTTTAGCAAATCGTTTTCAGCTTAAAAACAAACACTCGTTATAAACCATTTGTTTATTTACAGAAAAATCATTAAGGGGTTACTTAACTTGTAGTGGAAAACTTTTAGAGTTTTAATTATGAAAACCGAATTTTATAAATTGTTAACCCGCAAGGTTTTGCAATATCACGTAAACAAATATCAAAACTGAAACCAAAAACAAATTACAGTCCCAAAAGTCCAAAATGAATAGTTATGAAAATCATCATTTTTAAATTAACTGATAAAATCATCTGAGCTCTCGTACGCCGTCCGATTCTAACTTACCGATTACTTGAAACATCGAAATAAAATAAAGGGGTGAGCTATATAGCTCAATGTATAACTAAAACTCAAATTGAGATCACACACATTTCGACATAGAAAAGCAAAATTTCATAACAATCAATCAAATAGAATTGAATATGCATGATTATGCCAATGCAATATTTTTAAGAAAATCATAATGCGGATTTTTTAGAAAACGTCTTGCCCAACTCTGCTACACACCAAAATAGAGTTCTCCCCTGAACTCATTCATCCAAAACACACCACTAAAGTCATCCCGGGTTGCCCAGCAACGATGACCCACCACCCCGGGTTGCCCGTCAATGATAGCTTTTCAATATGCGCTTAACCGCCAAATCAAATAAATGTGGTCAAGCCATCAGATATTGCAGACCAATTTGCCAAAGCGTATTATGTGGTCGAGCCACTAAATATGCAGATCATTAAACTATCAAGACATAATCTTCCTCCTTTAACATAATCTCGAACCCAATGCAATATGTCATGGCATGTATGTATAAAATCAAAATGGTGAGCATGTAAGAGATGCTGATGAACAGTAATAGAAACAGTTGTCATGGAAGTCCATGCTCTACAAAACAGATTTCTTAAACAATTTAAAAATACCTTGATTTTCTTGGAATCACATACATGGTTATGTAACTTCTCATATATCCTTAAAATTATTAGAAATTAAACTCATCTCGTATACCAATACTAGGACGGCCCACGATCGAAAATAAAATAACTTTTGCCTTAACATAAGGAGACTTAAACTCAAGACTTCTAAATATACGAAGGTCTTATCACTCAACAACTAGGTTCATTATTATTTATCAATTGAGCAAAAATAATTTATAAATCAAATGTTTAAAGATTGGAATTTAGCAAAATAGTAATAAAATTAAAGGAAAATTATTCAAACCAAAACCTCCCATAAATAAATATAACCCTTAACCATTAAACTAAATTAATTCACTTAAAATATTTACAATCTTAACTTAAAAATCAGGGCTTGACTACTCTTGGTTCAACTAAGCTAATTCCTTTTAATTCGGTTTTTGGGATGTCACCGTTTGTGTGTTTCTAAAAAAAATTTGAAGGACTTGAATTTTTTTTATTTCCCATTTCCTTTAGGGATAACTTTTAATTAAGGGTATAGATAAAGTGGGACAAATACCCAAAAGAAGAAGCTGCCCAAATCCACTTTCTAGTTTAGATATGGGCTGCAACTAGGAGGAGAAGCTATTAGGTATTTCTTCACATCAATTTTTCATATAATTAATTCTATGCTACATTTAATAGATGAGGAATTTTAAGATAAAAATTTTTATTTTTATTAAAGTTTTAAATCTTCGAAATTTTATTTATTTATTTATTTAAAATAATGGAGAATTTAAAGTTTTATATGGAATTTCAAAAAGAGTTTGAATGATTCAAAATATATTTTTAAATTCCATCTAATTTTATTTCATTTAATACGTAGGGTCTCAATATATATATATATATATATATATATAATTTTGATTCTAATATGTATTTTTGTGAAGTTTTAATAACAATTTTCTAAAAATATTTATTTAAATAAAATTATAAAATATTATTACAAAACATTAATAATGGAGGTCTAAAACCCTTTAAATCCTCATTAAAGTAATGAGATAAAATTCTTTGATTCATTTATGATCATGAGAGTAAACTAGATGTTTCGATTAAGAAACTAAAAGGCTTCATTTACATGTACTTCATTGAATGCAAAGGAGCTTATAAATAAAGTCACTTGGAGTGAAAGTGGAATACGAGAAATTCTATTGTACTTTTCACCTACTATGTACTTGTTAGTATTGTTCTCTTTATTTTTCTATAATATGTTATCGAATGAACTTTTACAAGTTTATAGTGAAGTTCACGTCATTTTGACTTTATATAATTTTCTGTATAACTCATGTTAAACTATATACGGTATATGTATTCTCATCATTCTTTTATTTTATTTTCTAGATGAAATATTTGCTTTATGTAATATTTGCATATGTATTTTTACAACTTAAATGTTATAATGATAATTATATATACATGTTTTTTTTTACTAAAAGAAATTTCAATTAATGCAATTTATTTTTAAGTTATTATTATGACTATTTCTCTCTATGCTAATATTTGACATACATATTATTATTTCGTAAACTTGGTATATATAATTGGATTTTTTACAACCGAGAATGCTTATTATTTTACTAATTTTTTTATTTTGATTCAAGTGATTATAATGTCAAATCTTGTCAAACTTGAATTTGTGGCCTTAGATATCTCAAGCAAGAATTATTTGTTATAAATGTTAGATGCTGAAATTCAACTAGATGCTAAAGGTGTAGGGAATATTATATTAGCAGATGAAGAAGCATCAAATCAAGACAAGACAAAAGTAATGATTTTCATCCGTCATCATCTACATGAAGGATAAAAAGTGAAATATCTCACTGTGAAAGACCCTATTGAGTTGTGAAATAATTTGAAAGAACGATTTGACTATCAGAAAATAGTGATACTCCCTAAAGCTCATTATGATTAGATGCACTTACGGTTGCAAGATTTTAAGACTATAAGTGAATACAATTCGGAACTTTTCAAAATTAGTTCTCAATTGAAATTATGTGGAGAAAACATAATTGATGGGGACTTGTTAGAGAAAATATTTTCAACTTTTCATGCTACTAATGTGCTCTTGCAGCAACAATACCGTGGAAAATGTTTTAAAAAGTATTCTAAATTGATTTCATACATTTTGGTGGCTGCACAAAATAATAATTCCTAATGAAAAACCATGGAATTTGTCTCACTGGTTCTACACAATTCCCTAAAGTGAATGTTGCAGTACACAATAATTATGAAAATGAAAAATATAGAGGTCGCAGTCGTGGTCGTGGGCGTAGTGGGAGATGTGGTCAAGGGCGTACTAGTAATTGTTATCATGGTGGTCATTATAGTGGTACCTCTAACCACTAGAAAAAAGAATAACAATGAAGGACAAAAAGAAGAGGTCAAAATAATCATTCAAAGAATATTGAGAATTTATGCTATTGATGTGGTATGAAGTGTAACACCCCAAACTCAGCCTAGACGCTATGGCCGAATCTGGCGATGTCACATGATAGTACTTTAGAAAACGTAATTACAATAAAGCCATTTTTGATATCTTAAGTTACTGAAAAAAAACGTGTCGATTATTCATTCATTATCCATTTTCAAAACATTATACGTTGCAGAAGCTTTTAAAATTATTCGCGAATTCGTGTGCATTTGATAAAACATTTGTTTATTTTAAAAACTCGAGTTTTCCTACTTCTAACCGTTATACCATAAACGTCACAAATCCAAAAATAAACAAAAATCCGTAATGGCCATACTACATAAGGTATACCCAAATATAATCAAAGCGTAAATGAAATAAATAAAATAAAACCATAAAGGTTCAGAACCATGGTCACCACCGAGTCTTCATCTTGACCGAATTCGCTCATGGGGATTACCCGAGCAGATTAAATGAAAAAGGTTGAGTTTTTAAAAACTCAGTGTGTAATCCCCACAGAAAACATACACACAGTAATATCAGATAACAAACATAAATTCACGGTTCGGTCTAAGCCCATTACAGAAACGATACGGACCTTAGCCCACTTAGATACAGAATCAGATATATTCTAGGACCTTAGACCATTCCAGACATAATATGCATATCAGAACAGAATAGCAGAATCCTACCCACCAGCCTCTACACACCAACTTCGTCCAACCTTACACACCATGTAGGGAAAAAGTCAACCCACCCATCCCTACACACCATGTTGTACCGAATACGGCACATAATCAGAAGTCTACAGCTGAGCTACCAGATAACAGGCTTAAGAGCCTTTCAGATACTTCTTCCAATAAAACATCAACCCACCCTGATGCAATGCAACATACATAAAATGTCATGTTATTATGCAAATACAGTTCATACATTCAGATATCAGAATTCATGCTCAGTACAGAAATCAGAACGTCAAGTCACAGAATTAGGGTCCTAGGTAAAGCTTATCGACCTACAATAAGTCCACAGTCGACTAGGGCGACCCATGAAACCGTACAAAACTTCTCAGAAAAATGGGCTCACACGCCCATGTGGCCTACCCGTGTAGGCCTACACGCCCGTGTAGCCCACATGGCCCAATTCGTCGAGCCCGTGTATGGTACATAGCCTTGCCCAGCCGTCACACAGCCGTGTCACTCATGTATGGCCTGGCTCGTCGATCACACGACCGTGTGGTGACTTACAGTCTTGCACACGGCCTACCACAAGGGCAAACACAAGTCCGTGTGGCATCGACAAAGAGGTTTTTAGCTTTCGTCAAAACCTCATTTTTTGTATTTCTGAGTACACACCTGGTTCGATTTCGACGCGTAACTACTCCTGAGCACTCCAAAACCTATATTTGACAATTGAAAGCCTAATTTCAGTCACTTAATCCAAGTTTTTATGAATGGGAAATTTCTCGAAACTTACCGACAACCTTACCTTTAACGAGCAACGATGATTTCCCACTACTAAAAACCCAAAAAGTAGTCCACAACTCCTTGATTGTCCCCTAATCAGAAAGCAAACCTTTAGTACTCCATTGCTACACCAAAACGAAACATAACGTACCTTTTGACTTATCGAATACACACTAATCGCAGGGATGTGTAGTGTCGATGGGAAATGGGAAACAAAATGAAATCAAAGTGGAAGGGAAAACTAAAAAAGCAAAAGCAAGCTAGAAAAAAGAAGGGAAACGACATAGAAATTGGGGAAAAGGGAGAATGTCGAAGTTTGTTTTTGTTGTAAAGAGGAAAATTGAACAGATTTTCTAATATTGCCCCTATCATCTCCCCAAATCTCTCCTTACTATCAGATTTTTAGTCCAACACAAATACTCGGGACATGACAGGCAAAAATAATGCTCACGTAGGGATTCTAACTCCAGACCTCTAACAACCTCAACACTCCACTTAGCCACTAAACCAGTAGACCCATTCTGTTAATTACTTACACCCTTTTACTTATAAGTATACTAACCAGAGATAGGGCTTTATTCATAAAAATATCAAAAATTTGGCAAAGCTTAGACTTGAACTTAAGACCTCACACATACACACCTAGAACACATAACTACTGAAGCAGATGGACAATCGTGTCTCAAATACACGAAAACAGTTATACAAATATTGGGGCGTTATAACTCTACCCCCTAAAAAAAATTTCGTCTTCGAAATTTTACCTGATTAGAAGAGGTAAGGATATCACTGCCGCATCAAACCCTATAGCTCCCAAGTGGCCTCCTCAGTGCTATGATTCCGCCATAGCACCTTTATTAAGGGGATAGATTTCCTTCACAGAACATTAATGTCGCGCTCCAGAATCTGAACCGGCTCCTCCTCAAATGTCAGATCTGGTTTAACCTTAATGTCCTCAACAAAATAACATGTGTGGGATCAGAGCGGTAGCCTCTCAACATTGAGACGTAAAAGACATCATGAATGCGATCCAACTCCGGAGAAAGTTCCAAATGATATGCGACTGGCCCCACTCATTTTAAAATACGGTACAGCCTAATAAACTGAGGACTCAGCTTACCCTTGCGACCGAACCTCAAGACCTTCTTTTATGGCGAGACCTTAAGAAAAACTAGGTCTCCATAGAATACTCGATATTGTTTCTCTTCAGATCAGCATCGGACTTCTACCTTTCAGACGCCGCTTTCAGTCGATCCTGAATCAATCGGACCTTATCTTCAGTTTTAGAAATCAATTCCAGACTCAGAACCAGTTGCTCACCCAACTTAGTCCAACATAAGGGAGTGCGACACTTACGACCGTACAGGACCTAGTAAGACGCCATTTGGATGCTAGATTGGTAGCTGTTATTATAGGCAAACTCTGACAACGGTAAATACTCCTCCCAACTACTTGAAAATTTATAACACGACTTCTCAACATATCCTCCAAGACTTGAA
>CP106726.1:16240571-16292951 GCA_025506655.1 Gossypium rotundifolium
TGCTCTCCACCATCCAAGTCACCACTTGACCAAGTCCAAGGTAGAGTTTAAATCATCCACAACTCCTTCCTCCTATGCCGTCTAAAATGGTTGCAAAAAGGTGGGATTCTTGCGACTTGAACCCCTGACTCCCTCGGAGATGACGCCTCTAAGCTCCTCCCTTGTGGCGCATGCCTTGCCACTTAGCTAGCTCTCATTTGTGTTATAATTCCACTTAATTTATTTATAAGCCCCATCTCCTTCACCTCCCTTCCCTAAAGCCCAAAATAAAACTTATTCACCTACTCAGTGCTCACACCTAGCCAACAACTAAACTCAAAACACCAAAACAACATCATAGTAAGCAATTAACCATGCAACAATGCCAAAAATAAAATAGCCCTTAACTCGGATATTACACAAATGTAACACCTTTAACCCGAATCATCGCCACCGATTAGGGTTATAGGCCTTACATTTATTAATATCGATACATAGCATTCAATATACTATCCTCGAGCTAAATTCACATTGTTAAACTTGTTCGACTTAATATACATATCTCCGCTTCATTTTAATTAATTCTTAAAACAATTTATACATTCCCAACTAAGTCTAAGTATTAGCCGATTTAAAGCATATATGAACATTTAAACATTTATCCCTTTCTAAATCTACCATACATCCAAACATATATGTATAATGTCAATGAATTCGTGATGCATAAAATAGGTATACATTTCATAGTACATACAATAATTTTAATCCATGCACGATTTTAATATAAACACGCTTAGTTACTCATGGCTTCTATACGATTTTTCATGTCGCGATATGATAAAAGAACCTAAATAGCAACCTTGATAGATGACTCATCATTCCTAATTTTCCATCATCTTAGAAATTTGCATTACTCATATCAATCGCATTGAAAATTATTGTCATAGATGAACAAGAATACCAATTTAACCCATTTCATATAATCAAAAGACATTATACTCCAAGCCTAACCTATCATGCACATATATATGTATATACAATCATCATATTATGTAACAATTCAAATCAACCAAAATCCATGAACCCATATATATATACATATACATACGCCCAACTTACACTTAATTCATAGAAGAAATAAAACCATTTTCATATGGTGTTTTAATATCTAACTCAAAAGACACGCTCAACCTTTGTAGTTTAGCCTATACATGCCATTAATTTAAGGTTTATTACAAAAGTACCAAAATTTCGATAGTGTGCTTGACTTCGACGAGGATTCCTAGTTCGAGCTATTACTTTAAGATCTAAAACACCATGAAACAAACATTCCAAGTAAGCTCAAATAGCTTAGTAAGTTTTAAGCAAGAAGGTAAAATACACAAATATGCATTACACCATTATTCTTTAGTTTTCAAACTAACTATTGAACAATTCATCCTTTCAACATGTAGCCAAGATTAACATTCATCAATCCCATACCCATTCAATCCAAAATAAAATTTAAGTAACCATGTAGTCATATGCTTCATAGCCATAATGAAATAACTTGCTTAATTTCACATTAAGATAATAAAACATTTGCCAAACATACCGACACTTTTATTTACTTTTAATAATTGCCTCTATTCTTGAAGATATAATAATCCGCATACAAAGGCCTCGTGATTAATTTTCCACAAAAGTGTTGCTTTTTGACCGATATCGCACACAAGGTTGCTCGTGATTAAATTTCAAGACACAAAAGGCTCCTCTCGGCCGATATCGCACACACAAAGGTACTCGGTGATTAAATTTCTACACACTGCCCTTCTCCTCCTGACCGATATCGCACACAAGCGTTTCCTTGATTAAATTTTCGCACACACAAAGGCTCCCTTCACCCATATCGCATACACAATGCTCTTGATTAAACTTTCGCACAATAGGCCTTCTATTCATTTTCTCATTAGTACTATGTATACATATGATTTCAATTCCATTCATATAATTACACATACAATTAAAGATTCAAACAACTTCTTTCATTTATCACCTTATACCACATTCTACCACACCTACATATATATACTAAATTAACTATTCAATACCATCACCTATTTCCAAGATCCATATTTAACTACTACTACTCAATTCATCATTGTTTATCCATACCAATGCTACCGAATTTCACATAGAAATCAACCACACATTCGACTATCATGAATGCTAAACCCCAATCCACATCCAAATCGGCAATTAAAGAAAAAACCAAATTTCCATATACTTAATTCGACTAATCAATAGATACACATATTTATATGCATATAATGGACTCCAATCAACTAGTATATCAAAATTTTTTTCCATGTTTCATTCGCAATTCCACCAATAATTCATTAAAAATAATATACTTCTCATTTCAAACATTATTCGATCAAACCTAATTGCTTATAAACTTTCCTAGAGTCGATGAATTTGAGTGTCCCAAATATTCGCTTAATTTAGCCTTTCCTTTGTCCAACCCTTTTCCTTTGAACCTTGATCTATACAAGTTCAATTAAGCTCTTTCAAAAATCATTTCCATTCAATTTAATCCATAACACATAATTTAGCTTATTTACTTAATTTACTCCTAACTTTTATAATATCTACAATTCAATCCCTAATGCAATATACATGAATTACTCGAAATTAACCCAACATTCTTTAGAAATTAATCTCCCTAAGAACCTTATACCTTCATATAACCTATTTATTTAGAAAAGCAATCCTTCAACTATTTATTTTCAAAAATTAAGTCATCATACTCCTTTTTATATGAATTTTCATACTTTAACCATGTAACTTTCAAGCATAAAATTCACATTCCTCCATCAAACACAACAAATCATCAACATTCAATAAGGGCCGAATCTAGAGCATGCTTTAAACTAAAAATTTGCACATGGGTTTGTTAATATTCAATGCAACTAACTCAAAGATACAAGAAAATTACAAAATCATATTCAACTTCTAACCTTAAGGGACATGCAAATGGCCAAAAGGTGGGAGCTTGATTTCTTTTTTTCTTTGTGAATTTCGGCAATGGAGAGTAAATGGATGGAAGATGAACATCCACTCATCCTTTAGTGTTTTTCTTATTTTAGTCATATAATACTATATTATTATAATGCCACTAACTAAACTTTAGAATAAAATATGCATAAAAACATCATCATGCCGTCCACCCACTAAATTTTGGGTAATTTAACATGCAAATCCTTTCATGCAATAAGACAATTCAATAAAATCCCTTTACTTCAATGCGAGCTATATTTACCATTTCAACAATTTAGCCCCCTTATTCATTTTATTTTTATTTCAAACATATATATTAACAATCAAATTACCTCATGATATTCTAACACATACTTTACTTAAAAATATATCGAACTACAAAATTAATTATAATAATCATTTTCTAACTCCTGATTCGTGGTCCCAAACCACCTTTCCGATTAGGGTCATTTTAAATGTTACATTAAAGGAATTTGTAAGGTTAAATATTGTCATCGAAGGTTATCAAATTAGTGAATTTGGGAAAATTCTTTAGTAGAAAGCTAAGGTAGTGGAGTAGGCAATTGGGTCGAACCACTCTAAATTCTTATGTTTATTTTTCTATCATTTCTCTAGCATCCACAAAATTTTTAAAAGCCAATTTACCCTCCTCTTAGTAATTTTGATTTGATTATTTAAGCTAACACGTAATTAGCCCAATTTCCTCGCCCAATGCCAAACCAAATAAACCAAATTAAAATAAATAAATTAATAATGTCCATCCTTATAAGCTCAAATGCTAATTACAAAGACCCAATTTGGCCCAAAATTCAGCCCTATACATTACGAGGCCCAAAGAGCCAAAAAGTTTTAACCTTTTCGAAACCTTAGGGCTTTCGGAGTTCTATAGCGCCCAACCCCAGCCAGACGATTGGGCCACCTCGCCTCACATTTGCACCACGCAAAGGCCGCCATGCCGCACGCTCGAGCCTCCGTACACCACCAAACTGAGCTCCAGACTTGTGAAAAAAGACAAGAAAACGACAAAGAAACCAATAAAATATTGTATTTCATTTGGGTATAAAACTATAAGGAATTTTTGTAATGTTTTTATGAACTTTTACTTAACGATCGAAATTGAAAGTAAAAATCCAAAGGTTGATTTCGATTTTGTTTCTCTAGTATCGCTTCGCTTTTTATTTATTTACTTTATTATTTTAAAACTTTACAAATAAAAAATGAAAGAGAAGGGAAAGAAAGCTTATCGAACCCCGGGCGATGATGTTAAAATCCTTCCCGTTGTCGAGCCGAGCCTAAAGGCTAAAATGGGGGTTTTTTCTTTTCTCTCGAATTTTGGGGGCCGAGGGCTTGATCTTCAAAAGGTTTCAAAGAAGGCTAAAAGACTGGCATTGGGGCACCGCCACCGACATCGTGGTGGTCGCGGCAGGAATGCGCAAATGCATGAGGGGAGGCCAATCGATTTGGGAAAGTAGGCCTAAAGAGAGGATAAATTGAGAGGATGAAAGTTTTTAGCTTTTTTTTTGAAATCGATAGTCGAAAGGTCGTAACCATTTTTGAAAATGGAAATCGATTTTTTGGTTTTGAAAATGAAAATAAACATGCGGAGTCGCCACCAATCTTTTTTGTTGTTGAGTGATCGGGTCACCTCTATAAACGGTTGTTTTTAATAAAATGTTTGATTTATCAAAACAACAATTTTGGTCTACTTAAACTTAGAAAATGGGTTCGAGAGCTCATGCATTTGAGGAAGGGTTAGCACCTCGACATCGCCCAAAATTGGTATTCTAATTGATTATTAATGTCCTAATGTCAAAATTGGAAAAGATTTTAAAATACAAACCCTTTTAGAAAATGTTTGGATAATTGAATTGGATATCGAAATTCTCCGGTTCAAAAGATGAAATATCATATCTTGCATGATAGGACACGATGTTTCAACCTCGTCACTAAGATCATTTCATGATTTCCAATATCATCACGTGCTATGATTTAAAAAGGGTATCCCACTATTTGGCCAAATCGAAAAAAATGAAACTCAAAGACGATTGGGTACGATTCCTTGAATGTCCAAATATGAAATATTGCCTTATTTAAAAACCCCATCAAAAATACCTTAAAGGATATTTGGTCATTGGACGAACGAAAAATCGAAACCCAAAGACGATTGGGCATGATTTCTTCGAACTCCAAACACGAAATAATACCTTCGCGGAAAGCCCTCCTTATTTAATAAGAGAACAAAAAACTGTTGAGATGCGATTCAAAACCGTCGATCACCATGAAATGATGAAAACGAAACAAAACATGATAAAATATGCAACAACAAAAACAAAATTTAAAGGATAATAACAACAAAAAATTTAAAACAAAATTATGTTAATAATAATAGAGGTAATAATAATGAGAATAATAAATATAATAATAATACTAATAATAACAATAATAGTAATAATAATAATGATAATATGGTAATAATAATAAAATAATAAGAATGATACAAAATATGTACAATATAGTAATAATAATATAAATATAATGATGGTGATGATAATAATTAAGTAGTAAAATGATAATAATAAAAGTAGTAATATTACTAATAATAGAATGATATAATAACAAATTAATAATAATATAAATAAAAAATTTTATAAAATAAAATTGCAAAATAATATAAAAAGGGCTAAATTGAATTAAAAACGGAGTTTTGGGACAAATTATACAAAACAAATAATAAGGGGACTGAATTGCAAGCGCGGTGAAAGAATGAGGGACGCTGAGTTAATTTTCTCTCGAGTGATTTGAGAGCAATGCTTTAAAGGACCAAATTACAAATCGCGAAAATCTCTCGGGCCAAAATTGAAAATAACAAGAACCTAATTTTAAAAGCTGAAAATGCGGAAGGATCGAAAGCTTAATAAACCCTTTGTAAAAAACACACGGATCCCGAGGCGGCCGCCGGTCGGATCGGGTCAAGGCCAAACGACGCTGCTTTTGGGCATTAGGTACACCTCAAAGCAAGCGCTGCTTTTGAGAGGCTATTTAAGGCCCAAATTTCTAAAAATTCATTTTTTCACCTGCCCAAAAAATTTGATTCCTTCTTTTTTTCTCTTCTAGGCTCAATCTCCCGTGAGGATGGATTGTCGTCTGTCAGCCGCGTCATCACGTCGGCCACCGTGACACTGCAGCGTCGAATTCAAAAAATCCTCCTTTCGACGCCCTTTTAAGGTATTTGCTTCCTTTTCTTTTAATACTTCATATTTTATATATGCATAAACAAGGAGGAAACGGATTCGTGAATAAGGAAGAAAATAAAAAAAATACCTTGGGCTTCCAATTTCGATTTTTTGGTGTTTTGACTGTCCGATTTTGTCTCCCTTTGATATTCTGATTGCTATTCTTAATAATATTTTATTTTTGTTTTTTTTTTTTTGTTGTGATTGACTCTCTTATTGATGAAAATTTCTCTGTTTTTGCATTGATAATTCAAGAGGAAAAAAAGATCGTAAGATCCCCTGCTACAAAGAAATTGATTCTGCTTTTATAGCCTAAACTTTTACATTCTATTGATCCATCTCTTTCTCCTTTAATTGTTTGCAAGCAAGTGGTGCTGAAGATGATGGGCGATGGGCTGGTATCGCAGTGGATGGGACAGGGGTCGAGGCAAGTGGCCATCGTGAGGGTCGGAGATAGAAGACCACAGGAAAGGCGCAAGACCTGTGGTTTGAAAATTCTAAAAATTTGTTGGGTTAGGGTTGTAATTGGGCCTTTAGGTTTGGGCTTAATTGTTTTTGGGTTAAGTTTTATTTTTAGGCTTGGTAAGTTTGGTATTTGGGTTTTTGTGGAGTGTAGTTTGTTTGCAATCGGGTTTGGGCATTTGGGTTTTGGTGTTGGTTTTAATTTTGGGTTGTAATGCTTGTTAGCCCGGGCAAAATTGGGCTACGACACTGAGATGTGGTAAAAAAAATTTTTGGCCCTTTTATGCATAAAATGGAACGACGTCAAGTTTCAATAAGGCCTCTCGCACGCTTAAAACGACGTTGCTTCGAGAGGCTGCCCGAGCCCTAACCCTAAAGGCCAGGATTCGAGTGATTCCCTTCAAAAAAGGGATATTTCCACGATGAGCCCCTCCCTTTTGCGGCGATATTTAATCAAGTCCTATTTTGCATTTTTCCTTTTTGTAGTTTGCCCTGTTATTTTTATTGTGTTTTAATTTGGCCCCGATTCAGCCGTGGGCTGAAGGCCATGCACGTGGGGGTTGGGTTATTCACCCATTTGGTCCCTATGAACTTACGCGCTAGACGTTATGGTCCCCTCCCCTTTTCTACTTTAGTTTATCACAATTTTAGTCCTCGCTTTTATTCTAATTTCAATCTCGCTTTTTGACCTCGTTTAAAGAGTTTATTTATTTATTTTCTTGAATTGTATTATTATTTATTTTGGGTTTTAGCCAAGACGCGTGAGCCACACCTGTAAGGCCAATTTGGGCTTAAGGCACCTGGCATGTGGGCCCAAAAATTTTAAAATTTTTCCTAGGGTTGCATGGGTCATTTCGATCAACTAAGGGCCTATCGAGGTCCCAGAAGGCTAACCAAACCCTAATTCATGTGATCTGATATTGCACACATACTGATCCGAGTAGGAAACTAATATGTATTTTACTATCCTGTTTGAGTATATATGATATCTCGATACTGAGCATGTTAAGCATGATAATTCAGATTCAGATTCCGTATTTGGGGTGGGATTCAGATATGTGAAGGAAGTGATCTAATGATGACTTTTAACCTATTATCCCATGACTTGGCGCATATTATTCTCAGATGTCACACATCGACACTATATGGTGTGTGTGGGATGTGTGGGTGTTTTAACCCCACATGGTGTGATAGGATGGTGGGAGATGGTGTATAGAGGATGGGGGTAGGATTCCAGATATCTCAGATCCAAGGACTTAGGTTCGATTTTATTTTGTCTCCATATGAGATTTCGTAAATGTTGCATGACTATCTTTGTTGGGTTACACATGAGCTTCTGAAAAATCACATCTTTTGTCAGTTCATAAGGTAATCCCCAAACTTAGGTAGGTGGTGTCATGATTGAGACTCACAATGACGCTCGATGAGAACTGCTTTTTATTTAGTAATCGTGGTTTTAATTTAAATTATGGTTTTTTCTTGAGAGTTAATTTGTAACTTTTGGGACTCCTCGACTATATGGTTTTAACTTTTGGATTCAATTTAGTTTTGTTTTCTTTTTCGCAACGCTGACAAAAACACTTTACGCAAACAAATGGCTTTTTGGAAACTCGAGCTTGGTTTCGATAAAACGATTTTAAACTTCCGCTAAATTATTGACAACTTTAAATGATTTTAAATAAGATTACAAACACAAGTTTTTCAGTATATTAAGACTCCTATTGTTAAACTAATAAAATGATACGCGTTTAACTTAAAAGATGTGATTTAAAACCCTTCTTCGTAATACTCCTCAGATTCAATTATAACACCTAGGTCGGGTTAAGGGTATTACAAGTAAATGATTTGTTGTAACATTATTTATATTTTCAAACATCTATATCAATTTTAATAGTGTAATTAATTTATAAAAATAGTGATAAACTTGAAAGATTTTTTTTAATTGTTTTAAAATTTACTTACATACTATGTAAAATTGTAAGTAAAATTATTTCCATGCTTTTTTTTCATACACTTGTGAGTTTTATTTTCATTCTATTTGCTAAGTGTTTTTCTTTGTAATTGAGCTTAATTTGCAAACATTTTGATTTTGTATGGATTATTTCTTTGTTTGCTTGTTTGTATCTCTTTGAAAGAGTTTGTGTTTTAAGATTTGGGTAGAAATCTTAAAAGAGTTTGTAAGGTTAAACTTTGTCCTCAAAAGTTATCAAATTAGTGAATTTGAAAAAATCATTAGTAGTAAGGTAGTGGAGTACGCAATTAGAGTCGAACCACTCTAAATTCTTATGTTCATTTCTCTCTAGCATCCACAAAATTTTTAAAAGCTAATTCACCCTCCCTCTTGACAATTTCGATTTGATTATTGGAGTTATCAGAGGAGTTTATGTATATGGTGGAATCTTTCCCTTCTCAATTTTTTTTTTTTTAGTTATGAACACATTAAAAATTTAAAATCCTCTTTTATAATATAATATAATATAATATAATATAATATAATATAATATATGATATGATATATATTATTTAACTATTAATTAGTTAATGTAAATTATTATCAAATGATGACTGAATAATTTATTGTGACATTATTTATATTTTTAAATGTTGAGGTGATCGTATGAAGTGACGACAAGAGGATAAAGAATTAATCATACTACACCAGATGACTGTGATTTGTGACCGTATATGGCTGGTTTCTACTAGCAGACAAATAGCAAGAACAAGAAAAAATAATAAAAAACCAATCCAATTTGAATATTAATATCGCTATTCAACATATAAATTATTTGTATCATAGCAATTTGTTTTTTTCACAAAAAATATACCCATTATTTTGTTCCTTTGATTTGCAAGGAGGGACTTTCAATGCAATTATAAATCTCATTGATTGTATATTAAAGGTGCCATTCAAGCATTATTGCTTGATATAAACATAGAGGAGGTCAACAACTCTGGCAATGGTTCCAGTTATAGATTTCACAAACCAAAACCTGAAATCTGAAGCCCTGAATGGGATTTTGTGAAATCCCAAGTTCGGGAAGCACTGGACGAGTACGGTTGTTTCGAGGCATTGTTTGATCCAATCCTGGAGCTTCGAAAGGCAGTGTTTGGGGCTTTGCAAGAGGCCTTTGACTTGCCTTTACAAACCAAAAACTGTGTGTTTCCGACAAGCCCTTTCGTGGCTATTCCAATCCTTCTGGACCGGTTCAAAACTTGGCGGTGGATGATGCTCAGATTGCTGAAAACATTGAACAATGCCTCACCAACATTTTATGGCCTCAAGGAAACATAAGTTTCAGGTAGTAACAGTATTACAGAGCCCTTGCATTAGGAGTCGAATATATTTTGTTATGTTTATTAGAAAAATCTTTAGATATTAAATCAAAGAGTAAATTAATTTTCTTGTTAAAAAATTTTATCCATTTTTATTGTTAAATGTTAAACTAAAACAAGAAGATAGAAAAACTATAGAAAACAAGAAGAAATAGCAAAGATACTCAATTTGGTTAACTTGTATTCATCACAAACGCTATATATATAGCAGAGAGCGTGACATCGCTTCTTTAGTTGCTAACTACTAACAATAATAGTCTGCCGCTAACAACCGCTCATTAACCAACCAATGCTTTAACCAACTATATGTATTACTCTAACATTCCCTAGTTTTCTTCTTTCTTGTCTTCATGAAACATAAGATCTCTAGGTAACATACAAAGTGCTTGTTGGAAGAAATTAAAACGGCCAGGTGTGATAGGCTTAGTAAGGACATCAGCAACCTGTTTGTCAGAGGGAACGAAATTAACTTGAATAGTGCCATCGGAAACTTTTTCACGAACAAAATGATGATCGATCTCAACATGTTTCACCTTAGTGTGATGTGTAGGGTTGGCGACCATGGACACCGTGGATGTATTATCACACCAAACAATGAGACCGACTTAGAACCGCCCAACCTTAGGCGAGTTGTTTGATCCATAGTAACTCAGACACACCATTTGCAAGATCTGCGATATTCACCTCGAAGAAGAGAAACGACGACCTATTTCTTTGAACACCATGCAATGATTTGGCCCAAGGTAAACAACATATCCTATCGTTGAGCTTGTCTTCAACAAAAGAAGCCGGTCGATCCGTAACAAGTGAGTGAAACCGACCTTTGGAATAAAAAAGCCCATGTTGCAATGTACCACATAAATAACGTAGAACTCGCTGATCGCCTTCGGTGAATCTCACTTGGAGCATTCATATATTGACTTAATTTGTTGACACGAGGATAAATCTGGGTGATACACACATATTGGAGCATGCCAATTGTTTATCGGTACAAACGTCCACCAATGATGAGATTCACCATCGGACCACTAACTTTGGAAAGCTCACCATAGGTGTTGGTGTGGACGATCAGAGCCATGTTTGTTTTGGTAAGTATCTCACTTATGTACTCCTGTTGACTAAGGAAGAGACCTTGGGAAATCGATGAACGCCACACCCAAGAAGAAATTGAGTGGTCCCATATCCTTGAGGGCAAATCGTGTATGTAATTGTTGCACAACGAGTAATCTCGAGTTAGAACTACCGGAAGAACTATGTCATCGACATAAACCATAAGTAACAAATTACCGAGGAGCCCGAATGAACAAAGAAGGTCAGATGAGATGCACAAAACCTAGTTGACACGGAGATATTGGCGAAGTGTATAGAACCATGCACGAGGGCCTGCAGTCAGTATAAAGCCTTGTGTAGACGGCACACAAGTTTTGTCCATTAGAACCAACTTCTTCAAAACCGGAGGTTGCTCCATGTAGATTTCTTTGGTCAAGTCCTCATTGAGAAAAGCATTATTGATATCGATTTGCCGTAAAATCCACCCTTTTATAAGCGCCATAGCAAGAATAGTACGATGGTAGTAGCGTACTACAGTGATGAAAGTATCACGATAGTCCAAACCCACTTCTGAGAAAATCCTTTGCCACTAACCGTGCTTTGTATCTTTCAATAGTACCATCAGCCTTTGTCTTGACTTTAAATAACCATTTACAAGCAATAGCCCGTCTGTGAGCAGGAAGAGAACATAATGACCAAGTTTTATTTCGAACGAGAGCCTCAAGCTCAATCAAGCAATGACCTTCCAAGAAGAATTTTTCATGGCGTGTATATCATCGGGGACATCAACAAGGGTGCAACACTCATGAAAGCCTTTGGTTTAAAAATGCACCTTACTACGGGTTATCATTTTATCGTATTGCATGGGACATGCAGAGGAGGGGGACAAGAGGGCGTGATTTAAGGTGGGAGACAAGGAGTGAGTGGGATTAGGTGAAGTCGGGTTAGAAAGTTGAGTTGGAGAAATAATGGGATTAGGTGCAACGTGGCTAGATGTGGGAGACAACGAGTGGGTAGGATTAATAGAAAAGGGTACAATAGGGGCAGACAATAGTGGTGTAGGTGATTGATTAAAGATTGTGGGTGGTGTAAAGTTGGTGGGTGGGGTATAGTTGGAGGATAAGACAAGAAGTTTTGAGCTGGAAAGTTGAGGTGATGAAGAAAAATTAGACGTTGGGGTGATGGAAAAAGTAGGTGGTGAGGTGACTTTTTTAAATTATGGGAACACTCTTTCATTGAAAGTGACATGTCTTGTGATATATATTCTGCCAAAAGGATCTAGACACCTATAACCTTTATGAAAAAGGAATAGCCTAAGCGGTGCAAGCTATGGATCGAAATTGGAGTTTATGTTTATTATAAGGTCTTAAGTTGGGAAAGGAGACAACCAAATACGCAAGAATGAATAGTCAGTTGAGCTTTGAATAGTTTTTCATAGGGTGAAACATAGTTCAACGGTTGTGATGGTAGGCGGTTCAGCAAATAAACAGCACTGGCAAAAGCATCATTCCAGTAGGTTAAAGGCATACAAGCATGTGTAAGCATAGAAAGACCAGTCTCAACTATCTGCTTGTGTTTCCTCTCTACCAAACCGTTTTGAGGTGAGGTGTAAGGACATGTGAGACGATGGATAATCCCTTGTTGTGAAAGATACACTTTTAAGGCTTGAAACTCACCTCCCCATCGTTTGAAGAACTTGAAGCTTGTACCCCGTAACTCTTTCAGCTTGTTTATGAAAATGAGAAAACACCGTTAGAACTTCAGACTTCCGTTTTAAGAAATAAACCCATGTAAACCTTGTATAAGCATCATTAATGCAACATAACTGAAAACCATTTGAAGAAATAGGAACAGTCCCCAAACATCAAGAACTCAAGTTGAAGTGGTGTAGTATACACATCGTCGACTTTGAAAATGGTTGCTTATGTTCTTTTCCCAAATGACAAGCAATACAAGAAGATGAATCAAATTTTGCCCTAAAGGGAATATTACACATGCGTAATGCCTTTGTAAGTATATCTTTACATAGATGACCTAGCCTACAATGCCACACATCAAGCTCCTCGGTTGAGCTAGCGGTAAAACATTGAGCGAAAGAGTCTTTGAATCAGAACATGAAGCCTGTACAAACCATTGTGAATCGATCCTTAAGAAGAACCTCCCTGTGCATATCACGAACTCGACAATCGTAGGCGAAACTCAAGATTACCCTATTATCTTTAGTAAACTTTAACACGGATAATAAGTTTTTGTTATTACAGAACACGTAATAAAGACCGCATGAGCAAGGCTCTGGAACGAGTTAGCAAAGACGACTGACCAAAAGAAAATATAGGAAGAGCAGCACCATTACCAACATACATCTTACCTGGTCCCTTGTACGGTGAGTTTTCTGTGATAGTAGCGGGGGAGTTGATGAGACGATGAGTAGCGCCAGAATCCGGATACCATGTTTGTATCACCAACTGTCCTGTGTAGCTAGATAAGCTCGAGGTTGTGAGCTGTCAAGCGATGATTATTGACCGTGTAAAACTATTATTGACAAATGGATTTGACCAGGTAGGAAACGACATCATGGGTGAAGAAAACCAATTGGATGGAGCAGTGGAAGGTGAGGGTGATGCCGGAGGACTAGCACCAAACATGCACATATTTGCCTGGGATGCTGGAGAGGGTCTATAACCCGTACTTTTGTAGGAAGCATCGAATTGATGATAACAACGATCAACAAGGTGTCCTTGTTTCCCACACAGTTGACACTGAAAGCGTGAGCCATTTGTACGACCACGACCACCCCCACGGTTGCTATTGGATGGTCGATAGGTTGGTGAAGTATCAATATTATCAGGCTACTTTGCTTGCTGATGAGAGACCATATTGGCACAAGCAGGAACATCAAGTAAGGATGAGGTTTGTTGCATTTCAGCATCCAAGAGCACTGTGGTGACTCCTTGAACTGTATAAGGCACTTGACTAGCTGAAATTATCGTAATGACGGATTCATAATCGGAGGACAACCCATTAAGGATAGCGGTGATATGTTCATGATCACGATGATCTCACCACAACCGCAAGGCCGGCTAAGAACCTTTAATTTTATGAGAAAGTCTTTCATAGAAAGATCCCTTTACGTTGAGAGTGCAAAGCTCTCCAGAAAACATTAACGGGCGTTGTCTTGCGCCATACAAATTAACAATGGAGTTCCAAATTTGAGCACTAGTGTCCATTCCAATAAGATGAGGAAGAACAGATGGACTTACGACGATAGGAGCTGGACACAAGAGCACTATCTTGTTGCTCAAATCGAAGAAACTCGGGGTTTTCTTGAAGAACCCCATTAGCATCTGGAAGAAATTTCACGGAGCAGTACAAGACGCCAAGAAGCTTTGAAGGTTGAAGGTCTTGACCACCAACAAGATTTCTTGCGCCATAACAGTAGTTGGTGTCATCAAGAAGTACACTAACCTTTTGTAGAAAAATTCCATCAACGTTTCCAAGAACTTTGGAAGCCATAGGATGATGGAAGGAAGATCGGTGGCCATCGATACCATGTTAAACTAAAACAAGAAGATAGAAAACTATAGAAAACAAGAAGAACAGCGATACCTGAATTTGCTTAACTTGTATTCATCACAAATGCTTACATATATAGCGATGAGCGAATCGCTCTTTAGTTGCTAACTACTAACAATAATAGTCTGCTTGCTAATAAGCTCATTAACCAACTAACAGTTTAACCAACGTATGTATTACTCTAACATTAAAAGCGGTGCCTCATGTCAAGATGAGATATACATGGCACACCATGTGTAATTATCTCGTTATTCCGTTAGCTACATAGTTTTTAACAATAGAATTGAAAGAAACTTTTAACAAAAAGACAGCTTACTTTTTTGATCTAACATCAAAATACAATTTGACTTCTAATACAACTTTTAGCCTTTAGGTACTTCACTTGCAAAAATCCCTTTAACAAAAGTATTAGACTTCTTGGAATCGACCTCTGATTAGGAAAAGTTTTGAAGTTCTCATTCTCCGACACGTCGACCAATTTAGAACAATAGAGGTATTGTTCCAGTGCTGTGTATTCTTGGTTTTAACCTCAGATTTAGTGGATAAGAGCACTAACTTGAAAACCCAAAGCTAAAATCAAGTATAGACACATCAAGAACAATAGCTTCATATCGAGTTTCTAACACTATCTTAGTACTATCTTGCTAACACTAACTTGAGAATCCAACAAATGTTGGATCTCAAGCCATCGTGTTAATCATTGATCAAACACTCATTTTCCTTATTGGAACCCTAATGGCATCGTATCCTAATCGTTTACTAAGTTCACGAGCAATATTACAATTTTCAATTCATTTCAATCCTTGTAATGCCATCATTTATATCATCCATATATGCATTTCATTTCCATTAAATCGTATCTATTTGTAAAACCATCTCATTCATACTTTCGATTTAGTCCTTTAGATGCCAAAATCACCAAAATTACATTCAACCTAAACTATTATACATTATAATAAAATAGTAAGTTCCATATGAACTTTTAAAACAACAAGCAAACAAGGCGTCGAGGACTAATCCACTATTTTGCCTTTTCCTTGATTATCTTGATTGATTCAATTCTCAATCAATTTTGAAGGGTCGAATGGTTTGGAATCTAACAATGGCTTTTAGGTTTTTTTCATGTTCGGACGGTGGAGAAGAAAGAATAAAAGATGCCTATCTTTTGTTTTACTCTTTAAACTTAGGTTATTATATAATAAATCATAATTAAACTAATTAATCATCATTAATCAAATTTAACAAAATTGGTGGGTGATATATTATCACAAGGGATGACACAAGCGATATTATTAAACAACAATAGTATCTTAGTCAACATTTTGAGATGAAGGATCTGGTCTCGGTTATTTATTGGGTCTTGAGGTTTTCTCTGTTGTTGATGGCTACTATCTTTCTTAGGCAAAATATGCTTTCGATTTCTCGTGCCAATATTGCGACAATAAGACTATTCTCACTCTCTTGGAACCAAATGTTAAACTTACTCCTTTAGATGATACTTCTCTTTCTTACCCTACTTTGTCTTGATAACTTGTCGATGCGCCTAGTCTACCATATAGTGACTCGACCTAATATCGCTCATACGGTTCATATAGTTAGTCATTTCTTGACATCTCCCGATCATCTCATTTTTAGCGATTTTCGTATTCTTCAATATGCAAAAGGTACACTTTTTGTGGTCTTCATTTCTCTACTTACTCTTTGGTCCTCATTGGATATTCTAATCTTGATTGGGCAAAAATCCTATACATTGACGTTCAACCTTGGTTATTGTTTTTGTCTAGGTGATTCCCGTTTCTTGGTAAAGTAAGAAATATATTGTTGTTGCTCGTTGTAGCAGAATCCAAATATCATGCTCTTGCGATTCCTTGAAGTTATTTTGGCTAGGCCAATTAATTGAAGATATGAGATTCTCGTCTCTTACTACTAGTGTCCTACATTGTGATAATCATAGTGCAATTTAAATCGCTTATAATGATGTGTTTCTGGCGTACAAAACACATAGATATTTATTGTCATTTTATGCGACATCATGTTACTCGAACTTTCTACGCCTTAATTTTGTCTCCTCATCAGCTCATATTGAAAACATTTTCAAAAGATGCATCTTCCAACCAAATTTCAAGACTTAGTTTCCAAACTCAAGCTACGGTCCACAACACCACCTTGAGTTTGAGGGGGAATTTTAATGTAAATCTGTATTAATCTGATTCTAGCATGTAAATCTTATTCTAGCATGCAAATTAGGCTATAATCTAGATTTTTGTCTAGTTAGTTTTCATGTATAGTTCCTAAGTACTAGTATAAATACCTAGCACTTGTACAACAATAGACATACAAAAATTTATCCCTCTTCTTTTCTTAAATTTATAATAGGATTGCTAGTCTTTTCAAAGGTATTGGGGCATGCATGCTTGTATGTGGCTCAAGGATTTCCTTTACAAGAAAGAAGGTGGGATGAATCTAACTGCTCTTTTAGCTAAAACTATCATGTCTCTTCATTACATTCTGCGGAGAGGTGAGGGACGTTTCTTGAGATGTATCCAACTTTTGTATGTACGGATGAGGCGTCATTTTGGGTGTAATATAAGTACTTTTAGAAAGTCCGTACCTTCGATGTGCTCATTATCTAAATTCTAAAGAAGTTCCTAGCTCGCTTTCAAGCCTATAGATGAATGAGTTTGATTCTTTAGTACTTTAACTCACTTAGATGTAGATTGGAGGGCTATAAATGCTCGGGAGTTCAATTTTCGGATGTAGGAACCATTTTTGCGTTCCATTAACTAATATTTGAGACGATTAGTTATTCTTCGTTAATGGTGTTTGACAATTTGGTTATGATAATGTGTCTTTGGTAGTTATGGTTTAAATTAGATTGAGACCTTGGTATCACATGATAGTTTTTGGAAAATGTTGGAGGATCTCTTTCCATTCTTCTTCTACCTTGGTTTCATCACATACAAACCCTTTATATGGTTGTTGCAAGTGACTATTAGTTTTTATTCATGCATCTAGTAATTAATGTGACTCTAATACATACATGCATCTTAGATAAGTATATCCATGCATGTTAATCAAATGACTACTAGTCTCCTAGATTCATCCATTTAATCACTTTGATAAAATATAACATTGATGACATCACATTATTCAACACTTTGAAAGGCGATTTTCGTTGATTTTTACAAAAGTAATGCTCTTGAACCTGGTTCTTTATGTAATTTTTGTTGATGTTAGTCGTAGAAGCCGGGACAACTTTTTAGGAGGGCTCGGATGAAATTTTAATTTTTATAGTTTATAACATTCTAATTTGTAAAGGATTAAATCAATTTTATAATTTTAGGGGGCCAAAGTGTAATTTTACATTTACTAATTTAAATTTTTAAAATATTTTAAGGGTCTTAATAGAAATTTTACCTTTTAGGGTCGTGGCCCATGCCAGCCCCTAGCCGCCATTGATGTTAGTGATCATTAAGGTTTTATTTGAGTGATGCTTTAGGTTCCTTGTGTTGTTAATGTTTTCGTATGAGGGTGTTGGATGTTGTTTTTGAGGGGTTAAATGCTTCCATATGCTATTTTGTGTTCGTGTGTGTTTTGTAGGTGACTGTAGTTGTACTGATATTGTCTTTAAGCATGGTGTATTTTCTTTATCTCTAACCTTTTGGTTAGTCCTCCCTTTCTGGGATTTAAAAAAAAAATTACTTTGGCTGAGAAAAAAATGAGTCGTTGTTGTCAGTAGATGTTCATCTCTTCTCAAAATTTTATCCTCATAACAGAGTTCATCCTTTTAAATTTTTTAAATTAATTTTCTACATCAACTTCTAAACTTTAAATCTAAAAAAATCATGAAAGTTTGACAAAGCCTTAATTCAATTAGTATCGGTATTGCTATCAATACGGAAGGGCGTGAACTCGAACACATTAAAGTATATTTATCTTCATTTTTAAGTTTTGAGAGAAATTATGAATAATTTTAGATATTGTATAAAAATCATAAAATAAATAAATAAAAAACTCAATGAACCGTTGATAAGTGGAGGTTGCTAAACCATTCACTATTCGGTTGGCTATTACATCTAACCATTTTTTAATAGGTTCATGTTCATACAATTTTTTACTTAGGGTATTATAAATTTATATATACTTTTGCATGTTAATAATTCACTTTATGTACACTGTTTTAAAATTTTATAGTAGCTACGTAAAATTATAAATTGAATCATTAAATATAAATAAATTAAAAAGATTTATTGTGAAAATATAACTCATGAATATCATTAAAATTTATATTAAAAGGCAAATGCAATTTTCCTTTCCACAAATACTTTTTTTGTCACCTATCAAATTTTCATAGTGTAAACAAATTAGAAATTTAAGTTATAAAATATAATACGGAGGTGAAGCTAAGAGGCTGGTAGGGGCTTTCACCTCTTGAAAATGGAAAAATATCCCTTATAATTTATATAATTTTAAATTAATAATGATAAAATTATACTTTAGTGCCTAAAAATGATAAAAATTTAATTTAATTGTTTAAAAATTATCAATATATAAATTATTAAAATGATAAAATTTTATTTTCTATTGTAAAAATATACAATTTAATTCTAACCCCAAATTTTTTTATCTTCATCCGTAGTGTAATATATATATATATATATATATATATATTTGCTAGTCAACAAAAGACAACAAATATAGAAAGATGTTGGAGAAATCCAACCTCTTTCAAAGACGACAAGATTACAAAACATCCATAGTAGTCTTACATTATGAAGAACAACTCGACTTGAAGCAGCCAATAACAACTCAAACAATCACAATAATCACCACCAGGCTTTAGATAGCGAAGGTCTCCTTATACCTGCTTTGGTCGGAGCATTAGCCATAATATTACCTTGTCATTGAATAATTGCGGATTGAGCACGCAACAACAGATTAATATCACAACCGATACCAATGAATAGATTCCGCAGCATCAACGGTCTATAGCTCCTATCTAACAACCACTCCAGAACAACACTCGAGCTAGATTCAATAACTAGAGGAACTTTCTCATGCCAACCCATACTCATAAACATCTCCGCTTCATCCTCCATTATGACACCTGCGACATTGAACTTCATCCACCCAGGGAAGGTGGTTTCCACAGAATAATGTTCTTGTTGACTATGCTTCTCAATGAACTAAATTTCATAAGCCAAAACCACCAATATCCTTCCAAAAATTAACGGACATCATAAGCCACCCTTGCCTCTATCAAAGATCTCATTTTAGAATGGAACAACAGTGTATCAACAGTCATCAATGCTCCGTGAAACAGTTTATCCTTACATCGAAATCGATATCAGCCATAAGCTTTTATGGAGTCCTATCAAATTCACATTACAACATAGCGAAAAGAAATCATCAAAACTCCTAACAGGTTTCCATTGAAAACCCCAGCAATGGAAAATCTTGCATCTAAAACCATTAACAAATTTGCATTGAAAGCAACGATAATTTACGCTCCCCGTCACCCTGTCACACCACGGACAATCATATTTTGAAAGATCCAATCGCACGCCCTTAGGTCAGAAAATTCGTATTTGGGATTCACTCAATCGCCATCATCCACAAGAAATTGCAAACTCTAGAACCTTCAATTCCATAATCTCTTGGAAAAATAATGATTACAAAACTGCCCTCTTTTTTCATCAATCCACATTAGACGATCCTCCACTACAGGATCTAGCACCAAGTTCCCAACCAATGATTTCAACCTGCTCAATATACTTTTTCCAAATCCAATAACGGCCTAGAGAAAATATTGTCCCACTGAACTTCACTAAATCCATTAAAGTTGCCTCCAATGATCCATGGACTATCAAGTGAATTCTTTAATTCTAGAATATCCCTCCATAGTGGTTTTTTATCCGAAACCCCATTGGGTGCATAACATCAATCAAGAATGCTTTCATTTCCTTAGCAATCCATTTACCTTCCACTAATACAAATCTCTTATAAATGAAATAATTACCTATTTGAAAAGTACTCTTATGCTATATTCTTATAACACCTTCAGAAGACCGCTCTGCTATCGAAAATCTAAATTCAAGATTATCATCACCCCAAACCTTCCTAAATATGTCGACAGTAATCGAGTTTAATTTTGATTCTTGAATACAGCACATATTCGCTTTAGCTTTGCAGATCACTCTTCTAACATAGTCTAGCCTCCAAAGTCATACCCTTTATATTTCAAGACAAAATCCTCATTTTCCACCACCAAGAGAGAATCACCGAAACAACAAAAACCACAAAACTTACAAGTACTAACCTTCTTGGGTCAAGGTCGCGACCCACATTTCCCCTATCACACGGTTCTATAGGCCTTCTAACCTCATAATTTAATCGACAACTTCTCGCTCATCGCCTCTAATGCTAAATCCCATTTTTTCTAACTTTCCACGCGTTCCTTGCCTTACACTCTCCAAGTCGACTGCCACTTCATCATCCATTTGTCCTTCTTGACCCAACTTGATTAACTGGGCCTAATTCAGCTACTTGAAAGCCCATATTGCTGATATCTTTCAAAGCCCGGATGTTACAACAGTTTTGTCTTTCTCTCCCAAACTAATACCAGCCTTATAACCACTCAATTGTTCCTCTTCCATTTTAAAACATTTTCTACAGAACTCTAACACCCAACGTTGACGTTTGTTTTCTCAAGGATGATTACATTAATTACTTCATCCTCCAGATTTTGTCTCTCTTCTAAAGCCTTTTCCGGCCTTGTCCTCGCTGCCGATTCAGAATCTGACACAATGGTGTCATCCCTTTCCTGCACTGTTAGGAACTAGGTAAGGTTTACGCTCAAATTGATTTTGTAGATGAAAGAATAGAGAGATACTATAACTGGAAAATGAAATCTGTTTAATTCTTAAATTTCATTTCTGTATTTCTCTCCTTTTTGGGGTTTATATAGCTTTGAATAACAACTTCAAACTTTAACTAAATAACAACTTACTAGCTATATGAGCCTTAACATTCACCCTTCTCTGTGGGTAAGACTCGAAGAAGAGAAAACGCATAAAACACGCTGCCGATAGAGGCTTGGTAAGGATATCGACTTGGTCAGGTGGAACGCTACCATAACAGACCCATCCCTTTTTTCCGAACAAAAATAGATCCAACAACGTCTTGAACTTAGAATGTAAAATAGGGTTAGTTCGATAGCTACTACACGAGCTATCACACCAAATAGTAGGAGTATCATCGACTTGACCGTAGTTCTTGAAGTAACGAAAAGACCGGTAACTTCACTAGTGGCGGTAAGGCTTGATTATTCCGCCTGGTAGTAGATAAAGCGACCACATTGTTTCTTAGACACCGAAATAGGTAGATCCAAAATAAACAGTGCCACGAAGTTGATCGACGATCATCAAAATCGAGCCTCGGTTGGCGTCGGCATACTCACTCAACGACAAGCGAGTGGGCGGTGAAAAACAACTCCAAAATCAATGGTACCACATAGATCTTGCAAAATACATTTCGGTGCAGCCATGTGAAAATTGGTAGGGCTATGCATAAATTGACATATCCGGTTCACGCAGTGTAATGTCAAGACAAGTAAGCACCACGTACTAAAGCGCACCGACAATGCTTCTATATTGATTGGATGCGCTAAAATTTCACCATCATTTTTGGACCTTTGTGGGCGAGCTCACCATCGGTGTGTGGATACTTTTGCATTCGTCATCGATGCTCGATCAAGAATATCACCTATGTATTTTTCCTAACACAAATAGAGACACCTTGAGGTATTCCGTGACTTCTATACCAAGGAAATAGGAAGAAAACCTATATCCTTGGCAGAAATCACCATTAAGCAATCGAACAAAGCGATCAATTATGGTAGCGGGCTCCGGTAGCAATAATGTCATCGACATACACCAAGACATAAAGAATGGAGTCGGTATATTCAAATAAACAATGACGATCGACTTCAAGCAGCGAATCCAATAGACACAAGAAACTACTTTAGCTTTTCAAACCGAGCACGAGGTGCTGGCGGAACCATATAAAGCTTTCTTGACACACAAGCGGCTTGCCGGTCGAACGGTGAACATAACCATAAGGTTGTTGCATAAACACTTCCATATCCAATTCCCCATTTAAAAAGTATTATTCACATCGACACGTCGAAGAGACCACCCTCTGAACCTGACAATAGATAGAATAATACGAATAATAGCGACTTGACAACGGGACTAAATGTTTCTTTGAAGTCACAACCAGAACACGAGCGACTTTTGGATACCAATCGGCCTTTCACGAGCAATAGTGCCATCGAGTTCTCTTAATCTTGAACAACCACTTGCACCGTGACCTGCGATTTGGTGGAAGATGAACAAGCTCGGGTAGAATTACGAATAAGAGCATCAAATGGGGCGTACTATGCCACTCGGTGGAAGAAATGCTTCCACTATTGTGGACGGTTTATAGCTTCAATGGCCATAACTTTGGGTTTGAAAATTCCGCCTAGCTCTAGTCACCATCGGATGAGTGTTGGCCGGACTCTATGTGGTTCGGACCACGAGATGAGGTTGGAACATCTCCGTAAGTTTGATTAAATCAACGATATCACCGATAGTTGGAGGACTAGGTTCATGCGTACCCGGTAGGGTCATCGAAGTAAGCCGGTGAAGGCAGGCGAGCAGTGAAGATGATAAATTTCCACTAATGCGAACTAGAGATTTAACGACTCATTAAGGGTTCCACTGGGTGGCGAGACTTTCCTAACGAGAGGAATAGTCATCGAGGCAGTCACCCAGTTCCGGATCCTGTCTTTTGGATTTATCGTTAGATGATAAGAATTTATTTTATCGAAACAACATGTCTTGACACAACAACCTTACCACTGGAAGAAGACATTGACATCCTTTGTGTTGAGTAATTTAAAAATGTGGAAGGTTGTCACCTAAACTCTAGCTTGTGTGTTGCATAGGGGCGTAAATAAAGATAACAACGGCCAAACACTCGTAAATGATCATAGGTAAGATCATGACCATGCAGAGTGCAAAAGGAGACGTCCTTGTAGAACACGGTTGGAAGACAATTGATGAGATGTATCGCACAACAAAATGCGTATTGTTGCCAATAAAAATATAAAATAATAGTCGTGAGTCTTGATTCGATTGACATATGTATTGTTGCCAATAAAAGAGGGCGTGAGATGCATTATTAAGCTATTTATGTGTTGAGGAAGGAATATAGTTCTAAACTTTATAGAACAATAATTTTAAAATCATTTTAGAACAAAAATGCATTTGCGTGTCAATTATGACTATCATTATTATTATTCTATAATTAACTAAAATTGTTTTCATATCTAAAAGATAGGACGACAATAATAAAATGTCGGTGATTGAGCATGAAGTTCTACCTTGCAATTAAAAAATAGAATCATATTTTTTATTTTTTAATTACTTTATAAATCACTTAATTTTTAATTATTTTAACTAATTACTACTCTTTTATAATTTTTTATTACCAGTTTTTTAATTTTAAAATTATTTATTTCTGTGTTAATATATTATATTTAGAAATAAAATATAAATTAGTTAAATATTTTTAAATATAACACATGATAAATTTATGCACCAGTACACAAGTACGCAAACTAGTATATATATGATATATGTATTCATTAGTGAATGCATATTGTTAATTAATTTAAATATTGTGACTAGTAAATGATTTATTGTAACATTGTTATATTTTAAACATCTATATTAATTTTAATAGCATATAATTTGTAAAAATAGTGATGAACTTGAAAGTTTTTTTAAAATTGTTTTAAAATTTACAATGACATATTATGTAAAATTGTAAGTTAAATTATTGAATATAAATAAATTGAAAAAACTATTATAAAAGTATAACTTGCAATATACCCTTAAATATATATATATATATATATATATATATATATTAAACTAAGCTTTATTTGGTAACATGTTTTGATATAATAAATTAAAGGGTTTTTGAATAAAAGTTAAAGTTGAACAAAATTGACAAAATAATTTCTCAAATTGAATCTTTCTTTTCGGTGTCAATGGCAACTCGATACAAAATCCCGATTCGATCCACTTCCACTCGGGTATCAAAATCGGTTGAAGTAGTCCGGTATTTTGATGTAAACTTTCACTTGTTGACATACTATACCTTGTCACATAGTGCGAGATGTCTTTCATACCATGCCACCCGATGTCTTTGTTTCAAGTAATTGTACATTTTATCTTGCCGGATGAATCGACAATTTACTATTATGAGCTTCTTCACAAATCATTGAATCAATTTAAAATTTTGAGCACACATATCCGATTCTTAAATCGTAGACACCACCGTCATCTATTTGAAAATTCGGAATCCATGATCAGCATCTCCTTTTTTACCTTATAAGTCATCATCAATCTCCACAGGCTTCTCGAATTTGTTGAACAAACAATATGGTTTCACCTTTAATTCAGCAATGAGTACACCATCATTGGTCATGGCCAAATTTGCATTCATTGCAGATGCGGAGCATATCTTGATTTCGGCTAAATTGCATTGGCAACACATTAGCCTTTCAGCATGATAATCAATCACTGAGCTTATAGTCTTTCAACAACTCCAACCATCGTTAGTTGTCTCAAATTCAGATCCTTCACGAGTCATTAAATACTTTAAGCTCTTATGATCCAGATAGATATGGCATTTTAATAGAAAAGATGAGTAATCGCCATGTCTTTTAAAACATAAACTATAGCGGCCAACCTTTCAGGGGTCATGCGTTGGGTAATTTCTCTCGTACGATTTAGTTTGCCTCGGGCGTAAGCTATAACTTTACCCTCTGCATCGATAATTACACAACCCAAGCCATTTAAAGATGCATCGCTATAAACAACAAACTCTTTACGATTCTTCTTTGAACAAATCTGGGAGCTTTTAGTCAACCAAGGCTTTTAGGCAGTCAAAACTTTCGATTACCGTTGTGACCACTTGAATTTAATATCTTTCTTGCAGCAATTTTGTCGCCTGATGCACTATCATAGAAAAATCCTTTAATGAAGCGTCTATAATGTCAAAGCAAGTCCCGGAAAACTACGGATCTCGAGAAATATTTCACGAGGAAAACTATGAGTATACACAAACTTCTCGGGTCAACTTGAATACGATCTTAGAAATAATATGCCCCGAAAAGCTAACTTCACTCAAAGCCAAAACTCATTCTCTTGAATTTCGGCGTAATAACTTACTCACGCATAATCGCCTTACTAATCTCAAATGCTCGGCGTGCTCGGATTAGTCGTCATGAATAAATCAATATATCATTAATGAACACAACTACAAATCGATCTAAATACGGTCAAATACCGGATTCATCAAGTCCATAAAAATAAGCGAGGGCATTAGTGAGCCCAAGCGGCATTACTAAGAACTCATAATGACCGTATCTCGATTAAAGCGGTCTTGCACATCCTCTTCTCTAACCCGTAATTGATAATACCCGAGCCTCAAATTAATTTTGAAAATACAAGAGGCTCCCTTAAGCTAATCAAATAAATCATCGATGCGTGGTAGAGGTATTTATTATTTATGGTCACCTTGTTGAAATTTGCGATAATCAATACACATTCTCAATGTTCCATCCTTCTTTTCACTGACCGAGGCGAGCAACCAGGGAGAAAAACTTGGTCGAACAAAACCTCTGTCATTCGATTCTTGCAACCGAGTCTTTAATTCTTTTAATTCAAATCGGTTGCCATTACATGCAGAGCTATTGAAATTGGGGTAGTTCTGGCACCTAACTCAATCCCAAATTCTACCTCCACGAACTAGGGGTAATCTGGTAGTTCCTCGAGAACACATCACGGATATTCATTAACAACGCGTCTGGATCGATTTCTTTATCCGTTACCTTCTCATCAATCACGTATGCAAGATAGCCGCTTCCTTAAGCCCAATCTTTGTCGGGCCAACATGGAAGATATCACCATCGGTGGTCAGTTTAAATCGTAGATTTAATTCAGATTATCGTGGAGTTTTGGCATCTCAAGTCAATAGTCATTTAATCGTAATTTACTGCAGCATCATATATGCGTAATCCATACCAAGAATAATATCAAACTCGTCGAACGGTAGTAGCATCAGAGTTAGGCAAAACACGTATCACGAATCATCAATGGGCAGTTTTACACACCTTATCGACTAACACACATCGACCCGAAGGTTTTGAAACCCGTATCACAACATCGATGAAGCTTAACCAATAAAGTCTTCAGGATACTAATGCTTCACACATATCTGAGTGAGTCGAACCGGGATCAATCAAAGCGATTACAATAATACCAAAAGAGTAAAAATACCGATAATGACATGGGATGAAGCCTCCTCTCTACTTGGATGGCGTAAGCTGGAGGCGATGGTACGAGCATCTGATCGAGCAAGCGCATCCGAAGCCCCTTTTTGCACCACTCCTACCTTCCCCAAAGTGAGATGATCCATCTCGAGCAGCAGCACCTCTCGGACTCGCGTTACAAGCGATTACCCTTCCGATCTCTGGGCAATCTCAGAGCGAAGTGATCTTGTGAAACCGCAACGATAAAAGCGTCGAGAAATAGATTTACCCCAACACTCTCCATGATGTAAATGCGCCTGCGCTAACACTCGGTTTGCTCCATTTCTCATTATCCACACTTGCAGCGATGTAGCAGAACTCACGGCGGCCGTTCACGTATAAAAATCCGGTGTTAGGCTTGAATCGACCACCGTCATTCTTAAACTTCTTCATAGACATATGTGGAAATTTGCTTGCGGGCCTCTTCGAGTGTCTTTAGATTCAAACTCGACTTTTTTGTTTTCCTTTCCTAATTCTTGATTTTACAAGCTCGCTCTTGGCCTAGCGAACTCATCAATTCCCAAAATACCAACCGAGCTTTATATCTTCAATTAAACCATCCTCGAATCTCAGCACATAGCGACTTCGGCGAAAGCGCAGCTTCATGAAACATAGCGACTAAGTCGCACAAACTTCTTTCGTATTCGAGACACGATCCTACGACCTGTTTGAGTTCAAGGAATTTCTTTCACTTAGAATCAATAAAAGCGACTTATATACTTTTTACGAATTCTACTTGAAAGAAGTCCCAACTAACCCTTTCTTCGGGACAAGCGACACGGCGTATTCCACCAGTAGTAGCGAGAATCTGTAACAAGGATATAGCACACTTCAAACATTCATCGAGGTGCGGGGCGGTTAAATCGAATACACAAATGGTGTTATCGAGCCAAAATTTAGCTCTCTCGCATCGTCGTCATCCTCGGCTCTAAATTCCACGACTTCGTGTTTCCTATCCCGGTCAGCGGAGGTTTTGTTACTCTATCAAGATTAGGCGGAGGTACCACGAGGTGTTACTTTCGGGTATATTCGGATCTTGAGGTGGTTGAACAAGGAGTGGTTAAGTAAGTAATGTTGAACCAATCGTTCATCATATTATGGAAGGCACCTTTACCCTCTCATCGAGGCCACTCGTGGCGGTCGAGATTCTTTCGACGCGGTCCTTGCGAGAGGCGCCACAATCTCGACATCATCAGCTAATGCTTTCTCGGGATCCAGATCCATTACTATAAGAAAAAAACAATTACAATTCGCCGTCAGAAGTCATCACATTATCTTATCACAAAACATGGCATGTATAGCTAGACCCTTACGCGCTACGTTAGTCAAAGAACTGACTCAACCGCAGCTCTGATACCAATTAAAATGTAACACCTAACTTTTGTATCCATTCACGGGTTCGAGTTTAAGGTGTTACAAGGCCGAATTCTGAATCTATATAAACCTTTGTAAATAACTACAAGCAACTTTGTGCCATTCTATTTTAACAAGCATCTCAATCCCCATTCAAAATTTAATGCATACAAAATATCATGAATGATTTCATGAGTAATTTCTAACAAATCATCAACCATTTTGATGATTCAAATGTGAAGCGAATAGGCTTATGTCGATTATTATTTCAATACAATTCTATAACTAATATTCCATTCAAGCTTATAACATTTTTTATATAATTGACACTTCTAATAACATACATTTCAAGCATAACATTTGTATTATTTTACTCACAACTAAATCATTCCTAACATAGCAAAACAACCATTTTCATATGGCCTATTTACATATTTACATTCGGTCCATTTAAACTAAAACATTCCCATACATCATTTAGCCTATACATGCCATGGACTTTGGATTCAAAATAGCAAAATACCAAAAGAGGTGATAATGTGATGGACTTCGACGTTGATCCCCGAGCTTGAGCACTTCAAAATCTAATGAACAATGCATAGAACAAACCAAGTAAGCTATCATAGCTTAGTAAGTTTAAGCAATTAATATTCATTAAGAACATAAACACATTTTCATTCAAATTTTGAACCCTACTCTCTTACTTGAAACCATACCAATCATCACAACCATTTAGAGATGAAATTATATCCTCATCATCCATTTATAATAAGCGACCTATACCATACTTGCATAAAAGTAATTTACTAACATACTAGTAATGTACTTACCAAATTCCCTACTTACAATTTAAACTACCAAAATCTCAAATAAATAGGTATAATATCCATACCTTAAATTTACCATCTCAAATCAATAAGTATAATATCCTTACCTCAAATTTTCTTACCCATCCAATTAACAGTTCTTGTCTCACAAGTGATAATACCCATATAATTTCTAAGTACATAATATCTTTAACATTAGCAAGATATTTACGAGACCTTAAACTTACCCTTATTAATCGAACTTAGTAACGTATCGCTCACAGCCGTTACTTCACATCTATTATAACGTATCGCTTCACACAAAGTCGTTACTTCACATCTATTATAACGTATCGCTCCTGAGCCGTTACTTAAAAGTTTGCATGTATAATCGCATCAAACCGTTTAGCAAACTTGTTTCTCACAACTCATTATTCATTCAATATGCATACTTTACATATATAAAATCATTTATACATCCATGATCCGATCCATACCATTACATACACATATTCACACTAGTATAATATTATAATCTCATGCTCAAATAAAATTTCACATTCATTATCATAATATCAAGTAACTAGCTTCAATTGAATTATACATTCATATCAAAATTTAATACTCCACCTAATTTCATACATCACAACAATTAGATATGCACTTATTACTTTAAATTTCATATTTCCAAGCAACCCCACATTGAGCTAGCTTATACTAAATGTAAATACACATTCGGCACTTAGTGTTTCAAAATATTTATCACCCCAATCTTAGACATCATATGAAATGTAATTCCATTTAATACAATTGCTTAAAACTTACCTCGATACTTGACTAATTAAGCTTCTTGGCTACTCGTCTGGTTTGGCTTTCCCGTTCTTTTTCCAAATCTTTTCTTCCTTGATCTAAAACCAAATTTAAAAGAGCCTATTCAAATAAATTTCATTCATTGCCATTTGTGACATTTTATTACACCATTCTTCCAATCTATTATTCATAATTTGAACCTTTTACAATTTCATACTAGTTCTTTCCATGCATTGAACATACCTAAATAATATAAACATTTTATACATCCTAAATCTAAAGGCGAATACTCCTCAAGTTAAAAATTTCCTTATAACTAAAAAATAATTCATAGCATATAACTCACCATTTTGCAATTTACTCCTCTAATTTAACTTTCTTGTAAATTAACCCCAAGCATAAACACAAAATTTCATGAAATTCGAGCAAGTCCTCAACTATTTACTTTCATAATTTTAAGCCATCATACTCCATCTCATTCAAACTTCCTACTCAAAACATGTTGATCACAAACACATATTTAATATTTACTCCTCAAGCATAACCATTCAAAGTTTATTCATCATGACCGAATCTATGACTTGTTTAAAACTCAAAATTTAACATGGTTTCATTAATACTCATGAAAATGAACTCAACAATGCAAAGACTTTCAAAATAAAAATCAAATGCTAACCTTATTGTAGCATGCAAAAACCCGAAAATGGAGACTCAACTTCCTTTTTTTTTCTTTGTGTCTTCGTGAAGAAGAAGATGAATAGAAACAAAATAATAATAAAATTTTCTTTTTCTAATTTACTAACATTCATGAATAAAATATTACCTCACTAACTTAACATAATAATAAAATAAACAAGCATTAGTGCTTTTCATCATGCTTGCCGTCCACTATACTTATTTTAGGGCAAATTGACATGCAAGCCCTTCCTTTCAACAATACTACAATTAAACCTTCAATTTCATGCTTACTACTTTTGTCGCTTTAGCAATTTAATCCTTTTATTAAATTAAACATCCAAACATTTAAATTATCCTACGATATTTTCACTCATGCACAAACACTTAACATAGACATCAAATAAATAAATAAAATATTTTTCTAATTCAGTTCATGGTCCGAAACCACCGTTCCGATTAGGGTTGTAATTGGTATTATGAAAACATTAAAAACTTAAAATTCTATTTTATAATATGATATAATATATGATGTAATAGGCCAATTTAGCAGGGCCCATACAAAAAAATAATAAACCCAAAATAATAAAATAAAGTCCAAGTCAGGTCAAAATATATTACTTGGCCCAATCGAATGGTCCATTACTTAAAAGATTGAAGATCTATCTACAAGCTTGGCGTATATGGAAGTACAATCTTCAAGGATATGCAATCTTAGATATGATATGCAAATATTCTTAGATATGATATGCAATCGTAGAAGTTATGGTATGCAATCTTAGATATGATATGCAATCTTAGAAGATATGGTATGTAATATTAAAAGATATGATTTTTAGGTACATTATGGTCCACATATGGAAATCCTTTGGCATCTTATATTTTAGGTACATTCAACGAATACATCAAATATGTTAGTTCAATTACATGTCATGAGCTTATAGCACATTCATATAGTTATATAACATTCCATCATATAACATATATCAACTAAATCATATTCAACATGTAACATATATACAAATTCATTCATATATATATTCATTTCGACCATTCATTTTCATTTAATACCATTTTCATTTTTGTCTTTACTTTGGAGAACTAGGGTAAATTGAACTGAATATAGGGGATTGATTTGCTTACATGTGACTAGCTTCATATCGAGTTTCTAACACTATCTTAGTACTATCTTTGCTAACACTAACTCGGAGAATCCGCAACAAATGTTGGATCTCAAGCCATCGTGTTAATCATTGATCAAACACTCATTTTCCTTATTGGAACCCTAATGGCATATCTTAGTATCCTAATCGTTTACTAAGTTCACGGGCAATATTACAATTTTCAATTCATTTCAATCCTTGTAATGCCATCATTTACATATCATCCATATATGCATTTCATTTCCATTCGATCGTCATATCTATTTGTAAAAACCATCTCATTCATACTTTACGATTTAGTCCTTTAGATGCCAAAATCACCAAAATTACATTCAACCTAAACTATTATACATTATAATAAAATAGTAAGTTCCATATGAACTTTTACGGGAAAACAACAAGCAAACAAGGCGTCGAGGACTAATCCACTATTTTGCCTTTTCCTTGATTATCTTGATTGATTCAATTCTCAATCAATTTTGAAGGGTTGAATGGTTTGGAATCTAACAATGGCTTTTAGGTTTTTTTCATGTTCGGAACGGTGGAGAAGAAAGAATAAAAGATGCCTATCTTTTGTTTTACTCTTTAAACTTAGGTTATTATATAATAAATCATAATTAAACTAATTAATCATCATTAATCAAATTTAACAAAATTGGTGGGTGATATATTATCACAAGGGATGACACAAACGATATTATTAAACAACAATAGTATCTTAGTCAACATTTTGAGATGAAGGATCCTGGGTCTCGGTTATTTATTGGGTCTTGAGGTTTTCTCTGTTGTTGATGGCTACTATCTTTCTTAGGCAAAATATGCTTTCGATTTCTCGTGCCAATATTCGACAATAAGACTATTCTCACTCTCTTGGAACCAAATGTTAAACTTACTCCTTTAGATGATACTTCTTTTCTTACCCTACTTTGTCTCGATAACTTGTCGATGACCTAGTCTACCATATAGTGACTCGACCTAATATCGCTCATACAGTTCATATAGTTAGTCATTTCTTGACATCTCCCGGATCATCTCATTTTAGCAGGTTTTTCGTATTCTTCAATATGCAAAGGTACACTTTTTGTGGTCTTCATTTCTCTACTTACTCTTTGGTCCTCATTGGATATTCTAATCTTGATTGGGCAAGAAATCCTATACATTGACGTTCAACCAGGTTATTGTTTTTGTCTAGGTGATTCCCCGTTTCTTGGTAAAGTAAGAAATATATTGTTGTTGCTCGTTGTAGCAACAGAATCCAAATATCATGCTCTTGCTGATTCCTTGAAGTTATTTTGGCTAGGCCGACTAATTGAAGATATGAGATTCTCGTCTCTTACTACTAGTGTCCTACATTGTGATAATCATAGTGCAATTTAAATCGCTTATAATGATGTGTTTCACAAGCGTACAAAACACATAGATATTTATTGTCATTTTATGCGACATCATGTTACTCGGAGCACTCTACGCCTTAATTTTGTCTCTCATCACTTCATATTGAAAACATTTTCAAAAGATGCATCTTCCAACCAAATTTCAAGACTTAGTTTCCAAACTCAAGCTACGGTCCACAACACCACCTTGAGTTTGAGGGAATTTTAATGTAAATCAGTATTAATCGATTCTAGCATGTAAATCTTATTCTAGCATGCAAATTAGGCTATAATCTAGATTTTTGTCTAGTTAGTTTTCATGTATAGTTCCTAAGTACTAGTATAAATACCTAGCACTTGTACAACAATAGACATACAAAAATTTATCCCTCTTCTTTTCTTAAATTTATAATAGGATTGCTAGTCTTTTCAAAGGTATTGGGGCATGCATGCTTGTATGTGGCTCAAGGTTTCCTTTACAAGAAAGAAGGTGGGATGAATCTAACACCTGCTCTTTTTAGCTAAAACTATCATGTCTCTTCATTACATTCGCGGAGAGGTGAGGGACGTTTCTTGAGATGTATCCAACTTTTGTATGTACGGATGAGGCGTCATTTTGGGTGTAATATAAGTACTTTTAGAAAGTCCACGTTACCTTCGATGTGCTCATTATCTAAATTCTAAAGAAGTTCCTAGCTCGGTTTCAAGCCTATAGATGAATGAGTTTGATTCTTTAGTACTTTAACTCACTTAGATGTAGATTGGAGAGGCTATAAATGCTCGGGAGTTCAATTTTAATCGGATGTAGGAACCATTTTGCGTTCCATTAACTAATATTTGGAGCCGATTAGTTATTCTTCGTTAATGGTGTTTGACAATTTGGTTATGATAATGTGTCTTTGGTAGTTATGGTTTAAATTAGATTGAGACCTTGGTATCACATGATAGTTTTTGGAAAATGTTGGAGGACATCTCTTTCCATTCTTCTTCTACCTTGGTTTCATCACATACAAACCCTTTATATGGTTGTTGCAAGTGACTATTAGTTTTTATTCATGCATCTAGTAATTAATGTGACTCTAATACATACATGCATCTTAGATAAGTATATCCATGCATGTTAATCAAATGACTACTAGTCTCCTAGATTCATCCATTTAATCACTTTGATAAAATATAACATTGATGACATCACATTATTCAACACTTTGAAAGGCGATTTTCGTTGATTTTTACAAAGTAATGCTCTTGAACCGGTTCTTTATGTAATTTTTGTTGATGTTAGTCGAGGGCGAAGCCGGGACAACTTTTAGGAGGGCTCGGATGAAATTTTAATTTTTATAGTTTATAACATTCTAATTTGTAAAGGATTAAATCAATTTTATAATTTTAAGGGGGCCAAGTGTAATTTTACATTTACTAATTTAAATTTTTAAAATATTTTAAGGGTCTTAATAGAAATTTTACCTTTTAGGGGTCGTGGCCCATGCACATTACTAACCCATCATTGATGTTAGTGATCATTAAGGTTTTATTTGAGTGATGCTTTAGGTTCCTTGTGTTGTTAATGTTTTCGTATGAGGGTGTTGGATGTTGTTTTTTGAGGGTTGTAAATGCTTCCATATGCTATTTTGTGTTCGTGTGTGTTTTGTAGGTGACTGTAGTTGTACTGATATTGTCTTTAAGCATGGTGTATTTTCTTTATCTCTAACCTTTTGGTTAGTCCTCCCTTTCTGGGATTTAAAAAAAAATTACTTTGGCTGAGAAAAAAATGAGTCGTTGTTGTCAGTAGATGTTCATCTCTTCTCAAAATTTTATCCTCATAACAGAGTTCATCCTTTTAAATTTTTTAAATTAATTTTCTACATCAACTTCTAAACTTTTAAATCTAAAAAAATCATGAAAGTTTGACAAAGCCTTAATTCAATTAGTATCGGTATTGCTATCAATACGAGAAGGGCGTGAACTTCGAACACATTAAAGTATATTTATCTTCATTTTTAAGTTTTGAGAGAAATTATGAATAATTTTAGATATTGTATAAAAATCATAAAATAAATAAATAAAAAAAACTCAATGAACCGTTGATAAGTGGAGGTTGCTAAACCATTCACTATTCGGTTGGCTATTACATCTAACCATTTTTAATAGGTTCATGTTCATACAATTTTTACTTAGGGTATTATAAATTTATATATACTTTTGCATGTTAATAATTCACTTTATGTACACTGTTTTAAAATTTTATAGTAGCTACGTAAAATTATAAATTGAATCATTAAATATAAATAAATTAAAAGATTTATTGTGAAAATATAACTCATGGAATATCATTAAAATTTATATTAAAAAGGCGAAATGCAATTTTCCTTTCCACAAATACTTTTTTTGTCACCTATCAAATTTTCATAGTGTAAACAAATTAGAAATTTAAGTTATAAAATATAATCGGAGGTGAAGCTAAGAGGCTGGTAGGGCTTTCACCTCTTGAAAATGGAAAAATATCCTTTATAATTTATATAATTTTAAATTAATAATGATAAAATTATACTTTAGTGCCTAAAATGATAAAAATTTAATTTAATTGTTTAAAAATTATCAATATATAAATTATTAAAATGATAAAATTTTATTTTTACTATTGTAAAAATATACAATTTAATTCTAACCCCAAATTTTTTTTATCTTCATCCGTAGTGTAATATATATATATATATATATATATATATATTTGCTAGTCAACAAAAAGACAACAAATATAGAAAGATGTTGGAGAAATCCAACCTCTTTCAAAGACGACAAGATTACAAAACATCCATAGTAGTCTTACATTATGAAGAACAACTCGACTTGAAGCAGCCAATAACAACTCAAACAATCACAATAATCACCACCAGGCTTTAGATAGCGAAGGTCTCCTTATACCTGCTTTGGTCGGAGCATTAGCCATAATATTACCTTGTCATTGAATAATTGCGGATTGAGCACGCAACAACAGATTAATATCACAACCGATACCAATGAATAGATTCCGCAGCATCAACGGTCTATAGCTCCTATCTAACAACCACTCCAGAACAACACTCGAGCTAGATTCAATAACTAGAGGAACTTTCTCATGCCAACCCATACTCATAAACATCTCCGCTTCATCCTCCATTATGACACCTGCGACATTGAACTTCATCCACCCAGGGGAAGGTGGTTTCCACAGAATAATGTTCTTGTTGACTATGCTTCTCAATGAACTAAATTTCATAAGCCAAAACCACCAATATCCTTCCAAAAATTAACGGACATCATAAGCCACCCTTGCCTCTATCAAAGATCTCATTTTAGAATGGAACAACAGTGTATCAACAGTCATCAATGCTCCGTGAAACAGTTTATCCTTACATCGAAATCGATATCAGCCATAAGCTTTTATGAGTCCTATCAAATTCACATTACAACATAGCGAAAAGAAATCATCAAAACTCCTAACAGGTTTCCATTGAAAACCCCAGCAATGGAAAATCTTGCATCTAAAACCATTAACAAATTTGCATTGAAAGCAACGATAATTTACGCTCCCCGTCACCCTGTCACACCACGGACAATCATATTTTGAAAGATCCAATCGCACGCCCCTTAGGTCAGAAAATTCGTATTTGGGATTCACTCAATCGCCATCATCCACAAGAAATTGCAAACTCTAGAACCTTCAATTCCATAATCTCTTGGAAAAATAATGATTACAAAACTGCCCTCTTTTTTTTCATCAATCCACATTAGACGATCCTCCACTACAGGATCTAGCACCAAGTTCCCAACCAATGATTTCAACCTGCTCAATATACTTTTTTCCAAATCCAATAACGGCCTAGAGAAAATATTGTCCCACTGAACTTCACTAAATCCATTAAAGTTGCCTCCAATGATCCATGGACTATCAAGTGAATTCTTTAATTCTAGAATATCCCTCCATAGTGGTTTTTATCCGAAACCCCATTGGGTGCATAACATCAATCAAGAATGCTTTCATTTCCTTAGCAATCCATTTACCTTCCACTAATACAAATCTCTTATAAATGAAATAATTACCTATTTGAAAAGTACTCTTATGCTATATTCTTATAACACCTTCAGAAGACCGCTCTGCTATCGAAAATCTAAATTCAAGATTATCATCACCCCAAACCTTCCTAAATATGTCGACAGTAATCGAGTTTAATTTTGATTCTTGAATACAGCACATATTCGCTTTAGCTTTGCAGATCACTCTTCTAACATAGTCTAGCTTAGCCTCCAAAGTCATACCCTTTATATTTCAAGACAAAATCCTCATTTTCCACCACCAAGAGAGAATCACCGAAACAACAAAAAAAACCACAAAACTTACAAGTACTAACCTTCTTGGGTCAAGGTCGCGACCCACATTTCCCCTATCACACGGTTCTATAGGCCTTCTAACCTCATAATTTAATCGACAACTTCTCGCTCATCGCCTCTAATGCTAAATCCCATTTTTTCTAACTTTCCACGCGTTCCTTGCCCGTTACACTCTCCAAGTCGACTGCCACTTCATCATCCATTTGTCCTTCTTGACCCCAACTTGATTAACTGGGCCTAATTCAGCTACTTGAAAGCCCATATTGCTGATATCTTTCAAAGCCCGGATGTTACAACAGTTTTGTCTTTCTCTCCCAAACTAATACCAGCCTTATAACCACTCAATTGTTCCTCTTCCATTTTAAAACATTTTCTACAGAACTCTAACACCCAACGTTGACGTTTGTTTTCTCAAGGATGATTACATTAATTACTTCATCCTCCAGATTTTGTCTCTCTTCTAAAGCCTTTTCCGGCCTTGTCCTCGCTGCCGATTCAGAATCTGACACAATGGTGTCATCCCTTTCCTGCACTGTTAGGAACTAGGTAAGGTTTACGCTCAAATTGATTTTGTAGATGAAAGAATGAGAGATACTATAACTGGAAAATGAAATCTGTTTAATTCTTAAATTTCATTTCTGTATTTCTCTCCTTTTTGGGGTTTATATAAGCTTTGAATAACAACTTCAAACTTTCTTTAACTAAATAACAACTTACTAGCTATATGAGCCTTAACATTCACCCAGCTTCTCGTGGGTAAGACTCGAAGAAGAGTATGAAAGCAGCATAAAACACGCTGCCGATAGAGGCTTGGTAAGGATATCAGCGACTTGGTCACGGGCTGGAACCTCGCCTACCATAACAGACCCATCTGCTACTTTTTCTCGAACAAAAAATAGATCCAGCTCAACGTGCTTGAACTTAGAATGTAAAATAGGGTTAGTTGCGATAGCTACTACACCGGAGCTATCACACCAAATAGTAGGAGTATCATCTGACTTGACCTGTAGTTCTTGAAGTAACGAAAAGACCCAGGTAACTTCACTAGTGGCGGACGGTGAGGCTTGATGATCGCCTCGGTAGTAGAGCCGGCGACCACATTGTTTCTTAGACACCCAAGAAATAGGGGTAGATCCAAAATAAACACAGTACCCTGAAGTTGATCGACGATCATCAAAATCGAGCCCTCAGTTGGCGTCGGCATACTCACTCAACGACAAGCGAGTGGGCGGTGAAAACAACTCCAAAATCAATGGTACCACATAGATCTTGCAAAATACATTTCGGTGCGACCATGTGAAAATTGGTAGGGCTATGCATAAATTGACATATCCGGTTCACAGTAGTAAGCAATGTCAAGACAAGTAAGCACCACGTACTAAAGCGCACCAGCAGCAATGCTTCTATATTCAGTTGGATCGCTAAAATTTCACCATCATTTTTGGACACGTGGGCGAGCTCACCATCGGTGTGTGGATACTTTTGCATTCGTCATCGATGCTCGATCAAGAATATCACCTATGTATTTTTCCTAACACAAATAGAGACACCTTGAGGTATTAGTGACTTCTATACCAAGGAAATAGGAAGAAAACCTATATCCTTGAGCGAGAAATCACCATTAAGCAATCGAACAAAGCGATCAATTATGGTAGCGGGCTCCCGGTAGCAATAATGTCATCGACATACACCAAGACATAAAGAATGGAGTCGGACTATATTCAAATAAACAATGGCGCATCGGACTTCAAAGCAGCGAATCCAATAGACACAAGAAACTACTTTAGCTTTTCAAACCGAGCCTGAGGTGCTTTGCGGAACCATATAAAGCTTTCTTGAGCGACACACAAGCGGCTTGCGGTCAGACGGTGAACATAACCATAAGGTTGTTGCATAAACACTTCCATATCCAATTCCCCATTTAAAAAGTATTATTCACATCGACACATCGAAGAGACCACCCTCTGAACCGCGACAATAGATAGAATAATCTGAATAATAGCAGACTTGACAACCGGACTAAATGTTTCTTTGAAGTCACAACCGGGAACACGAGCGACTTTTGGATACCAATCGGCCTTTCACCGAGCAATAGTGCCATCGAGTTCTCTTAATCTTGAACAACCACTTGCACCCGATGACCTTGCGATTTGGTGGAAGATGAACAAGCTCGGGTAGAATTACGAATAAGAGCATCAAATCTGGGCAGTACTATGCCACTCGGGAAGGAGAATGCTTCCACTATTGTGAGCGGTTCTATAGCTTCAACGGCCATAACTTTGGGTTTGAAAATTCCGCCTTAGCTCTAGTCACCATCGGATGAGTGTTGGCCGGACTCATGTGGTTCGAGACCACGAGATGAGGTTGGAACATCTCCGTAAGTTTGATTAAATCAACGATATCACCAGATAGTTGGAGGACTAGGTTCATGCGTACAGTGGGGTCGATCGAGTAAGCCGGTGAAGGCAGGCGAGCGGAGCGAAGATGATAAATTTCCGGCTAATGACGAACTAGAGATTTATTGACGACTCATTAAGGGTTCCACTTTGGTAGGCGAGACTTTCCTAACTGAGAGGAATAGTCATCGAGGCAGTCACCCAGTTCGAGATCCTGTCTTTTGGATTTATCGTTAGATGATAAGAATTTATTTTATCGGAAACAACATGTCTTGACACAACAACCTTACCACTCGGAAGAAGACATTGACATCCTTTGTGTTGAGTCTGTAACCCAAAAATGTGGAAGGTTGTCACCTAAACTCTAGCTTGTGTGTTGCATAGGGCGTAAATAAAGATAACAACGGCCAAACACTCGTAAATGATCATAGGTAAGATCATGACCATGCAGAGGCGCAAAGGAGACGTCCTTGTAGAACACGGTTGGAAGACAATTGATGAGATGTATCGCACAACAAAATGCGTATTGTTGCCAATAAAAATATAAAATAATAGTCGTTGAGTCTTGATTCGATTGACATATGTATTGTTGCCAATAAAGAGGGCGTGAGATGCATTATTCGCCTATTTATGTGTTGAGGAAGGAATATGAGTAGTTCTAAACTTTATAGAACAATAATTTTAAAATCATTTTAGAACAAAAATGCATTTGCGTGTCAATTATGACTATCATTATTATTATTCTATAATTAACTAAAATTGTTTTCATATCTAAAAGATAGGACGACAATAATAAAATGTCGGTGATTGAGCATGAAGTTCTACCTTGCAATTAAAAAGAATAGAATCATATTTTTTTATTTTAATTACTTTATAAATCACTTAATTTTAATTATTTTAACTAATTACTACTCTTTTATAATTTTTTTATTACCAGTTTTTTAATTTTAAAATTATTTATTTCTGTGTTAATATATTATATTTAGAAATAAAATATAAATTAGTTAAATATTTTTAAATATAACACATGATAAATTTATGCACCAGTACACAAGTACGCAAACTAGTATATATATGATATATGTATTCATTAGTGAATGCATATTGTTAATTAATTTAAATATTGTGACTAGTAAATGATTTATTGTAACATTGTTATATTTTAAACATCTATATTAATTTTAATAGCATATAATTTGTAAAAATAGTGATGAACTTGAAAGTTTTTTTTAAAATTGTTTTAAAATTTACAATGACATATTATGTAAAATTGTAAGTTAAATTATTGAATATAAATAAATTGAAAAAACTATTATAAAAGTATAACTTGCAATATACCCTTAAATATATATATATATATATATATATATATATATATAAAACTAAGCTTTATTTGGTAACATGTTTTGATATAATAAATTAAAGGGTTTTTGAATAAAAGTTAAAGTTGAACAAAATTGACAAAATAATTTCTCAAATGAAGCCTAAGAGATAAAATTTTCAATTCCTACTTTAAAACTCTTAGAAATTTTTTGAATCAACCTCAAAGTCAAGTTAAAATAATTTTAATCAAGTAAGAACTATTTTAACTGGTCAAATTATTTTTAAAACAAGTTAGAATAGATACTTTTTTTCCCTGTATCAATAGTTTTAAAAATATGGACACCCCTTTGAAAAATAGTAACAAATTGACATTCTGTTTTTCACGAATTTAGCTAAGGATTGATCCGGTATCGATACATTTCATATGGTATCGATAAAATTTGTCTGTATCGATATTTAAGCTCAAGCGGTCCTTTGAATTTTGCATTTAATGCAAAAATTATTTATACCTTTTATCCGGTATCTATACTCGCTATTACAGTTGAATTAAATGCTTTGGTTTCACATCCCTAATGACTATCCATATCTCCAACAAATGCAACGGTTGAAAATCAATTAGGGATATAAATACTACCTCTCAAAGATCCCACAACAACCTAGAAAGCATATTCAAGCAAAAGATCAATCAAACAACCTTTGTACCAAATATTTTCGTACTTTTCTTTTATACACTTGTGAGTTTTATTTCCTTTCTATTTGCTCAAGTATTTTCATTATAATTGAGCTTAATTTGCAAGCACTTTGATCTTATAAAATTATTTCTTTATCTTTTCTTTGTATTTCTTTGAGATGGCTTGCGTCTTAATATTTGAGTATAAACCTTAAGGTCGAAGGTTATCAAATTAGTGAATTTGGGAAAATCTTTAGTAGTGGAAAGCTAAGGTAGTGGAGTAGGCAATTGGGTGAATCACTCTAAATTATTGTGTTCATTTTCTATCATTTCTCTCTAGCATCTACAAAATTTTTAAAAGCCAATTTACCCTCCCTCTTAGTAATTTCGATTTGATTATTTAAGCTAACACTATTAAAAAGAATGTAATTGTTGCAATCTTCCCTCCACAATTTTTTTGCTTTTTTCTTGTCACATGGCAAATTTCTATAATATGAATGTAACACCCTAACCCGTTATCCGTTCTTGGTTCGAGTTTGAGGTGTTACAAGACCAATTCTGAATCTATATAAACCTTTGTAAATAAGCGCAAGCAATTTCATGCCATTCTATTTTAACAAGCATCTCAATCCCATTCAAAATTTAATGCATACAAAATATCATGAATGATTTCATGAGTAATTTCTAACAAATCATCAACCATTTTGATGATTCAAATGTGAAGGCGAATAGGCTTATGTCGATTATTATTTCAATGCAATTCTATAACTAATATTCCATTGAAGCTTATAACATTTTTTTATATAATTGACACTTCTAATAACATACATTTCAAGCATAACATTTGTATTATTTTACTCACAACTAAATCAACCTAACATAGCAAAACAACCATTTTCATATGGCCTATTACATATTTACATTCGGTCCATTTAAACTAAAACATTTCCATACATCATTTAGCCTATACATGCCATGGACTTTGGATTCAAAATAGCAAAATACCAAAAGAGGTGATAATGTGATGGACTTGACGTTGATCCCAGAGCTTGAGCTTCAACTTCAAAATCTAATGAACAATGCATAGAACAAACCAAGTAAGCTATCATAGCTTAGTAAGTTTAAGCAATTAATATTCATTAAGAACATAAACACATTTTCATTCAAATTTTGAACCCTACTCTCTTAATAGAAACCATACCAATCATCACAACCATTTAGAGATGAAATTATATCCTCATCATCCATTTATAATAACTTTTCTATACCATACTTGCTTAAAAGTAATTTACTAACATACTAGTAATGTACTTACCAAATTCCCTACTTACAATTTAAACTACCAAAATCTCAAATAAATAGGTATAATATCCATACCTTAAATTTACCATCTCAAATCAATAAGTATAATATCCTTACCTCAAATTTTCTTACCCATCCGAATTAACCGTTCTTGTCTCACAAGTGATAATACCCTAGTATAATTTCTAAGTACATAATATCTTTAACATTAGCAAGATTTTTAACGAACCTTAAACTTACCCACTTATTAATAGAACTTAGTAACGTATCGCTCACAGGCCGTTACTTCACATCTATTATAACGTATCGCTCACAGAGCTATTTACTTAAAAGTTTGCATGTATAATCGCCTCAAACCGTTTGCAACTTGTGTTTCTCACAACTCATTATTCATTCAATATGCATACTTTACATATATATATATATATCATTTATACATCCATGATCCGATCCATACCATTACATACACACATATTCACACTAGTATAATACTATAATCTCATGCTCAAATAAAATTTCACATTCGGCTATCATAATATCAAGTAACTAGCTTCAATTGAATTATACATTCATATCAAAATTTAATAGTACTCCACCTAATTTCATACGTCACAACAATTAGATATGCACTTATTACTTTAAATTTCATATCTCCAAGCAACCCCACATTGAGCTAGCTTATACTAAATGTAAATACACATTCGGAACTTAGTGTTTCAAAATATTTATCACCCTAATCTTAGACATCATATGAAATGTAATTCCATTTAATACAATTGCTTAAAACTTACCTCGATACTTGACCAATTAAGCTTCTTGGCTACTCTAGTTTGGCTTTCCCCGTTCTTTTCCAAATCTTTTCTTCCTTGATATAAAACCAAATTTAAAAGAGCCTATTCAAATAAATTTCATTCATCGTCATTTGTGACATTTTATTACACCATTCTTCCAATCTATTATTCATAATTTGAACCTTTTACAATTTCATACTAGTTCTTTCCATGCATTCGAACATACCTAAATAATATAAACATTTTATACATCCTAAATCTAAAGGCCGAATACTCCTCAAGTTAAAAAATTTCCTTATAACTAAAAAAATAATTCATAGCATATAACTCACCATTTTGCAATTTACTCCTCTAATTTAACTTTCTTGTAAATTAACCCCCAAGCATAAACACAAGAATTTCATGAAATTCGGGCAAGTCCCTCAACTATTTACTTTCATAATTTTAAGCCATCATACTCCATCTCATTCAAACTTCCTACTCAAAACATGTTGATCACAAACACATATTTAATATTTACTCCTCAAGCATAACCATTCAAAGTTTATTCATCATGACCGAATCTATGACTTGTTTAAAACTCAAAAATTTAACATAGTTTTATTAATACTCATGAAAATGAACTCAACAATGCAAAGACTTTCAAAATAAAATCAAATGCTAACCTTATTGTAGCATGCAAAACCCGAAAATGGAGACTCAACTTCCTTTTTTTTTCTTTGTGTCTTCGTGAAGAAGAAGATGAATAGAAACAAAAATAATAATAAAATTTTCTTTTTCTAATTTACTAACATTCATGAATAAAATATTACCTCACTAACTTAACATAATAATAAAATAAACAAGCATTAGTGCTTTTCATCATGCTTGCCGTCCACTATACTTATTTTAGGGCAAATTGACATGCAAGCCCTTCCTTTCAACAATCCTACAATTAAACCCTTCAATTTCACGCTTACTACTTTTGCCGCTTTAGCAATTTAATCCTTTTATTAAATTAAACATCCAAACATTTAAATTATCCTACGATAGTTTCACTCATGCACAAACACTTAACATAGACATCAAATAAATAAATAAAAATATTTTTCTAATTTGGATCTGTGGTCCCAAAACCACCGTTCCGATTAGGGTCGTAATTGGTACATTATTACAACTCCCCTCCTAAAAAGAAATTTTTGTCCCCGAAAATCTTACTGTCGAATAAGTGCGGATAAAGTTCTTTCATCGATTCCTCAGTCTCCCAGGTTGCTTCCTCAACCTCGTGCTTAAGCCACATTACTTTAACCAACTCTATTTTCTTATTCCGCAACTCTTTCACTTCACGAGCTAATATGCGAATCGGTTCCTCTTCATAACTCAAATCAGACTGAATCTCAATTTCTTCTGGACTAATCACGTGAGAAGGATCGGATATGTATCGTTGAAGCATCGACACGTGGAACACATCGTGGATTCTGTCTAATTCAGGGTAACTTCAATCTATCGCCCTTGGCGTGCGCTCAATAACTTCATACGGGCCATTAAATCTCGGGCTCAACTTTCCTTCGGGCCAAATCTAATTATTTTTTTCCACGGCGAAACTTTCAAAACACCCTATCGCCAATCTGAAACTCAATATCCTTACGTTTCAAGTCTGCGTAAGATTTTTGACGATCCGAGGTGCTGCCAAACTATCACAATTCTGACCACTTTTGCTCGACCTCTTTGATCAAATCAACCCCGTGTATCTTATTCTCACCGAGCTCGCTCCAGAACAATGGTGTACGGCATTTACAACCATATAAAGCCTCGTGAGGAGCCATTTTGATACTAGAATGAAAGCTATTATTATAGCGAATTCAATCAAAGGTAAGTATTGGTCCCACGTACCTTGAACTCGAGAATGCAACATCTCAACATATCCTCGGTATTTGAATATCACGCTCGGATTGACCATCCGATTGAGGATGAAAAGCCGTCTTGAAGTGCAACTTAGTTCCCAAGGCATCTTGTAACTTCTTCCAAAATCGCGATGTGAATCTCGGGTCCCTATTCGACACAATAGAAATAGGTACTCCGTGTAACATAGTACTATCTGTGATGTGTCTGGATCGACTAGCTTATCAAGTGAAAAATCGGTATGTACCGGAATGAAATGAGCCAACTTTGTCAATCTATCTACAATAACCTGATTGAATCTTTCTTACTCGGTGTCAATGGCAAACTCGATACAAAATCCATCGTGATTCGATCCACTTCCACTCGGTATCAAAATCGATTGAAGTAGTCCGGCTTTTGATGCTCGACTTTCACTTGTTGACATACTATACACCTTGTCACATAGTCCGAGATGTCTCGTTTCATACCATGCCACCACCGATGTCTTGTTTCAAGTAATTGGACATTTTATCTTTGCCGGATGAATCGACAATTTACTATTATGAGCTTCTTCACAAATCATTGAATCAATTCGAATTTTTAGGCACATTTCGATTTTTAAATCGTAGACACCCTCGTCATCTATTTGAAATTGAGAATCCGCATCCGCATCTCCTTTTTGCCCTTAAGTCATCATCAATCTCACAGCTTCTCGAATTTGTTGAACAAACAATGGTTTCACCTTTAATTCACAATGAGTACACTATCATTGGTCATGGCCAAATTTGCATTCATTGCATGCGAGCATATAACGATTCCGACTAAGTGCATTGGCAACTACATTAGCCTTTCGCGTGATAATCAATCACAAGCTTATAGTCTTTCAACAACTCCAACCATCGTCGTTGTCTCAAATTGGATCCTTACGAGTCATTAAATACTTTAAGCTCTTATGATCCGAATAGACATGGCATTTTTCGCGAAAAGATAGTGTATATATCTTCAAAACATAAACTATAGCGGCCAACTCAAGGTCATGCGTTGGGTAATTTCTCTCGTCGATTTGGTTGCCTCGAGGCGTAGCTATAACTTTACCCTCCGCATCGATACACAACCCAAGCCATTTAAAGATGCATCGCTATAAACAACAAACTCTTTACCCGATTCTTCTTTGAACAAGTCTACAGAGCTTTAGTCAACAAGGCTTTTAGTGATCAAAACTTTCGACACCGTTGTGACCACTTGAATTTAATATCTTCTGCGACAATTTTGTCATCAGTGCTATCATAGAAAATCCTTTAATGAAGCGTCTATAATCTGAAGCAAGTCCCGAAAACTACGGATCTCGAAATATTTGCGAGGGCTTCCAACCGAGTATACGAAACTTTACTCGGTCAACTTTGAATACGATCTTGAAATAATATGCCCCGAAAGCTAACTTCACTCATTAAAACTCACATTTCTTGAATTTGCGTATAATTACTTCTCAAAAATCGCAACACTAATCTCAAATGCTCAGGCGTGCTCGATTAAGTCTCATGAATAAATCAATATATCATTAATGAACACAACTACAAATCGATCTAAATACGATTACGAATACAGATTCATCAAGTCCATAAAAATAGCGGGGGCATTAGTGAGCCCAAACGGCATTACTAAGAACTCATAATGACCGTATCTCGTTAAGGCGGTCTTGACACATCCTCTTCTCTAACCCGTAATTGATAATACCCGACCTCAAATTAATTTTTAAAAATACGAGGCTCCTTAAGCTAATCAAATAAATCATCGATGCGTGGTGAGGGTATTTATTCTTTATGGTCACCTTGTTGAAACTGATAATCAATACACATTCTCAATGTTCCATCCTTCTTTTCACAAATAGAGCAGGCGCACCAGGGGAGAAAAACTTGGTCGGGCAAAACCTCTATCATCAATTCTTGCAAGCGAGTCTTTAATTCTTTTAATTCAAGTCGGTGCCATTATCATTAGAAGCTATTGAAATTGGGGTAGTTCTCGCACTAACTCAATCCCAAATTCTACCTCACGAACTAGGGGTAGTCACGGTAGTTCCTCAGAGAACACATCCGGATATTCATTAACAACCCATCCGATTCGATTTCTTTATCGATTACCTTCTCATCAATCACGTGCATGAAAGATAGGCACAACCCTTCTTCAATCTTGTCGGGCCAACATCGCCGATATCACCATCGGTGGTCCGTTTAAATCAGAGATTTAATTGATTATCTCGTCGTTTTGGCATCTCAAGTCAATAGTCTTTCGTCGTAATTTACTACCGCATCATATATTGTAAGCCAATCCATACCAAGAATAATATCAAACTCGTCGAGCGGTAGTAGCATCGAGGTTAGCGGGAAACACGTATCCCGAATCATCAATGGACAGTTTTACACACCTTATCGACTAACACATCGACCGGAGGGTTTGAAACCCGTATCACAACATCGATGAACTTAACCAATAAAGTCTTCTGGATACTAATGCTTCACACATATCTGAGTGAGTCGACCGGGATCAATCAAAGCGATTACAATAATACCAAAAGAGTAAAAATACTGGTAATGACATCGGGGATGAAGCCTCCTCTCTGCGCGGATGGCGTAAGCTCTGGTGGTACGAGCATCGATCGAACAAGCGCATCTGAAGCCCCCTTTTTTGCACCACTCCTACCTTCCCCAAAGCGAGATGATCTGCCTCGAGCCGTAGCACCTCTCGGACTCGCGTTCAGGCAGTTACCCTTCCGGCGATCTACGGGCAATCTCGAGCGAAGTGATCTTGTGAAACACTGCGATAAAGCGTCGAGAAATAGATTTACCCCAACACTCTCCATGATGTAAATACGCCACTGCGCTAACACTCGGTTTGCTCCATTTCTCATTATCCACACTTGCAGCGATGTAGCAGAGAACTCATGGCGGTAGTTCACGTATAAAAATCCGGTGTTAGGCTTGAATCGACCACGTCATTCTTAAACTTCTTCATAGAGCGCTCGCGAGTATATAGCGACTAAGTCGCACAAACTTGCTTCGTATTCGAGACCACGATCATACGACCTGTTTGAGTTCAAGGAATTTCTTTCACTTAGAATCAATAAAGCGGCTTATATACTTTTTACGAATTCTACTTGAAAGAAGTCCCAACTAACCCTTTCTTCGGGACAAGCGACACGGCGTATTCCACCGGTAGTAGGCGTAATCTCGTAACAAGGATATAGCACTTCAAACATTCATCGAAGTGCGGGGCGGTTCGTCGAATACACAAATGGTGTTATCGAGCCAAAATTTGGCTCTCTCGACATCGCATCGTCATCCTCGGCTCTAAATTCCTGAGCTTCGTGTTTCCTAATACGGTCAACCGGAGGTTTTGTTACTCTATCAAGATTAGCAACTGGAGGTACCACAGGTGTTACTCGGGGTATATTCGGATCTTGAGGTGGTTGAACAACCGGAGTGGTTCGTAAGTAATGACTGAACCAATCGTTCATCATATTATGGAAGGCCTGCTTTACCCTCTCATCAGGGCCACTCGTAGCAGGTCGAGATTCTTTCGACGCGGTCCCTTACCCGGGAACAGGCGCCACAATCTCGACATCATCAGCTAATGCTTTCTCGGGATCCAGATCCATTACTATAAGAAAAAAACAATTACAATTCGCCGTCAGAAGTCATCACATTATCTTATCACAACACATGGCATGTATAGCTAGACCCTTACGCGCTACGTTAGTCAAAGAACTGACTCAACCGCAGCTCTGATACCAATTAAAATGTAACACCACTAACCTGTATCCATTACCGGGTTCGAGTTTAAGGTGTTACAAGACCGAACACGAATCTATATAAACCTTTGTAAATAACTACAAGCAATTTTGTGCCATTCTATTTTAACAAGCATCTCAATCCCCATTCAAAATTTAATGCATACAAAATATCATGAATGATTTCATGAGTAATTTCTAACAAATCATCAACCATTTTGATGATTCAAATGTGAAGGCGAATAGGCTTATGTGATTATTATTTCAATACAATTCTATAACTAATATTCCATTCAAGCTTATAACATTTTTTATATAATTGACACTTCTAATAACATACATTTCAAGCATAACATTTGTATTATTTTACTCACAACTAAATCACCTAACATAGCAAAACAACCATTTTCATATGGCCTATTTACATATTTACATTCGGTCCATTTAAACTAAAACATTCCCATACATCATTTAGCCTATACATGCCATGGACTTTGGATTCAAAATAGCAAAATACCAAAAGAGGTGATAATGTGATGGACTTGACGTTGATCCCACGAGCTTGAGCACTTCAAAATCTAATGAACAATGCATAGAACAAACCAAGTAAGCTATCATAGCTTAGTAAGTTTAAGCAATTAATATTCATTAAGAACATAAACACATTTTCATTCAAATTTTGAACCCTACTCTCTTAATGAAACCATACCAATCATCACAACCATTTAGAGATGAAATTATATCCTCATCATCCATTTATAATAACCGACCTATACCATACTTGCATAAAAGTAATTTACTAACATACTAGTAATGTACTTACCAAATTCTACTTACAATTTAAACTACCAAAATCTCAAATAAATAGGTATAATATCCATACCTTAAATTTACCATCTCAAATCAATAAGTATAATATCCTTACCTCAAATTTTCTTACCCATCCAATTAACCGTTCTTGTCTCACAAGTGATAATACCCAGTATAATTTCTAAGTACATAATATCTTTAACATTAGCAAGATATTTAACGAACCTTAAACTTACCCACTTATTAATAGAACTTAGTAACGTATCGCTCACACAGAGCCGTTACTTCACATCTATTGTAATGTATCGCTCACACAAAGTCGTTACTTCACATCTATTATAACAATATCGCTCACACGAGTAGTTACTTAAAAGTTTGCATGTATAATGCGCCTCAAACCGTTCGCAACTTGTGTTTCTCACAACTCATTATTCATTCAATATGCATACTTTACATATATATAAATCATTTATACATCCATGATCCGATCCATACCATTACATACACACATATTCACACTAGTATAATATTATAATCTCATGCTCAAATAAAATTTCACATTATTTATCATAATATCAAGTAACTAGCTTCAATTGAATTATACATTCATATCAAAATTTAATACTCCACCTAATTTCATACATCACAACAATTAGATATGCACTTATTACTTTAAATTTCATATTTCCAAGCAACCCCACATTGAGCTAGCTTATACTAAATGTAAATACACATTCGGCACTTAGTGTTTCAAAATATTTATCACCCCAATCTTAGACATCATATGAAATGTAATTCCATTTAATACAATTGCTTAAAACTTACCTCGATACTTGACTAATTAAGCTTCTTGGCTACTCGTCTAGTTTGGCTTTCCCAGTTCTTTTCCAAATCTTTTCTTCCTTGATCTAAAACCAAATTTAAAAGAGCCTATTCAAATAAATTTCATTCATTGCCATTTGTGACATTTTATTACACCATTCTTCCAATCTATTATTCATAATTTGAACCTTTTACAATTTCATACTAGTTCTTTCCATGCATTCGAACATACCTAAATAATATAAACATTTTATACATCCTAAATCTAAAGGCGAATACTCCTCAAGTTAAAAATTTCCTTATAACTAAAAAAATAATTCATAGCATATAACTCACCATTTTGCAATTTACTCCTCTAATTTAACTTTCTTGTAAATTAACCCCAAGCATAAACACAAGAATTTCATGAAATTCAGCAAGTCCTCAACTATTTACTTTCATAATTTTAAGCCATCATACTCCATCTCATTCAAACTTCCTACTCAAAACATGTTGATCACAAACACATATTTAATATTTACTCCTCAAGCATAACCATTCAAAGTTTATTCATCATGACCGAATCATAGGTGGCCCAAATTTACAGCCCAATTACAAAAATAAAATATATACAAGCCCAATCAAACAAAAAAAAGCAGAGCCCATTAACAAAATAGGCCCAAATGACCCTTTCGAGAAAACAACAAAAAAAAAACAAAAAAACCCTAGCCGAGCCTCTCGACTTGACCCTCACTTCTCTGCCAGCACGTCGACGCGCTCCGCCGTCAGCACTCGCCCGACCAGCTCGCCACCACACCAAAACACGCAAAAACAACTGTCTTTCTTTTATTTTTTCTTTCTCCCTCGGTTATAAAAACCGGGCAAAAGCAGTGTAAAAAGGATCCGATTTTTTGAAGAACATCAATAGAAAGCATTTTTTGCATAAAACAATGATCCAAATACCCGAAGAAAAACAAGCATAAAAATATCAAAAAT
>CP106726.1:16293051-16344624 GCA_025506655.1 Gossypium rotundifolium
TTTCTTAAAAAATATAAAAAGAAAGAAAAAAATAAAATAATAATAATAATAATAACTTTGAAAATAAAAGGGTCACCTTCGGTTTCTTTTCGATTTTTGATATTTTTCGTTGTTTTTCTTGGGGTATTTGGATCATTGTTTTTGCAAAAAATGCTTTCTATTGATGTTCTTCAAAAAATCGGGATCCTTTTTACCTTTGTTTTTGCGGTTTTTATAACCTAGGGAGAAAGAAAAAATAAAAGCAGTTGTTTTTTGCGTGTTTTGCGGTGGTGGCGGGCTGGTCAGGCGAGCTGACAGGCGGGCGTGTCGAGACGTCTTGTGTGAGAGGCGAGGGGTCGAAAGTCGAGAGGCTCGGCTAGGGTTTTTGTTTTCTTTTTTTTGTTGTTTTCGAGTTGGGTCATTTGGGCCTATTTTGTTAATGGGCTCGTTTTTTTGTTTGATTGGGCTTGTATATATTTTATTTTTTGTAATTGGGCCGGCGAAATTTGGGCCACCTCTGATTCGGTCATGATGAATAAACTTTGAATGGTTATGCTTGAGGAGTAAATATTAAATATGTGTTTGTGATCAACATGTTTTGAGTAGGAAGTTTGAATGAGATGGAGTATGATGGCTTAAAATTATGAAAGTAAATAGTTGAGGACTTGCGAATTTCATGAAATTCTTGTGTTTATGTTGGGGGTTAATTTACAAGAAAGTTAAATTAGAGGTAAATTGCAAAATGGTGAGTTATATGCTATGAATTATTTTTTTAGTTATAAGGAAATTTTTAACTTGAGGAGTATTAGGCCTTTAGATTTAGGATGTATAAAATGTTTATATTATTTAGGTATGTTCGAATGCATGGAAAGAACTAGTATGAAATTGTAAAAGGTTCAAATTATGAATAATAGATTGGAAGAATGGTGTAATAAAATGTCACAAATGGCAATGAATGAAATTTATTTGAATAGGCTCTTTTAAATTTGGTTTTAGATCAAGGAAGAAAAGATTTGGAAAAAGAGCGGAAAGCCAAACTAGGCGAGTAGCCAAGAAGCTTAATTAGTCAAGTATCGAGGTAAGTTTTAAGCAATTGTATTAAATGGAATTACATTTCATATGATGTCTAAGATTAGGGGTGATAAATATTTTGAAACACTAAGTGCGAATGTGTATTTACATTTAGTATAAGCTAGCTCAATGTGGGTTGCTTGGAAATATGAAATTTAAAGTAATAAGTGCATATCTAATTGTTGTGATGTATGAAATTAGGTGGAGTATTAAATTTTGATATGAATGTATAATTCAATTGAAGCTAGTTACTTGATATTATGATAGCGAATGTGAAATTTTATTTGAGCATGAGATTATAATATTATACTAGTGTGAATATGTGTGTATGTAATGGTATGGATCGGATCATGGATGTATAAATGATTTATATATATGTAAAGTATGCATATTGAATGAATAATGAGTTGTGAGAAACACAAGTTGCGAAAGCGGTTTGAGGCGCATTATACATGCAAACTTTTAAATGTAACTACTGTGTGAGCGATACGTTACAATAGATGTGAAATAACGACTTTGTGTGGCGATACATTACAATAGATGTGAAATGTTGACTCATGTGAGCGATACGTTACTAAGTTCTATTAATAAGTGGGTAAGTTTAAGGTTCGTTAAATATCTTGCTAATGTTAAAGATATTATGTACTTAGAAATTATCTTTGGGTATTATCACTTGTGAGACAAGAACAGTTAATTAGGATGGGTAAGAAAATTTGAGGTAAGGATATTATACTTATTGATTTGAGATGGTAAATTTAAGGTATGGATATTATACCTATTTATTTGAGATTTTGGTAGTTTAAATTGTAAGTAGGAATTTGGTAAGTACATTACTAGTATGTTAGTAAATTACTTTTATGCAAGTATGGTATAGGTCGGTTATTATAAATGGATGATGAGGATATAATTTCATCTCTAAATGGTTGTGATGATTGGTATGGTTTACATTAAGAGAGTAGGGTTCAAAATTTGAATGAAAATGTGTTTATGTTCTTAATGAATATTAATTGCTTAAACTTACTAAGCTATGATAGCTTACTTGGTTTGTTCTATGCATTGTTCATTAGATTTTGAAGTGCTCAAGCTCGGGATCAACGTCAAGTCCATCACATTATCACCTCTTTTGGTATTTTGCTATTTTGAATCCAAAGTCCATGGCATGTATAGGCTAAATGATGTATGGGAATGTTTTAGTTTAAATGGACCGAATGTAAATATGTAAATAGGCCATATGAAAATGGTTGTTTTGCTATGTTAATTTGATTTAGTTGTGAGTAAAATAATACAAATGTTATGCTTGAAATGTATGTTATTAGAAGTGTCAATTATATAAAAAATGTTATAAGCTTGAATGGAATATTAGTTATAGAATTGTATTGAAATAATAATCGACATAAGCCTATTCGGCCTTCACATTTGAATCATCAAAATGGTTGATGATTTGTTAGAAATTACTCATGAAATCATTCATGATATTTTGTATGCATTAAATTTTGAATGGGGATTGAGATGCTTGTTAAAATAGAATGGCACAAAATTGCTTGTAGTTATTTACAAAGGTTTATATAGATTCGTGTTCGGTCTTGTAACACCTTAAACTCGAACCCGTAATGGATACTGAGTTAGTGGTGTTACATTTTAATTGGTATCGAGTGCGGTTGAGTCGGTTCTTTGACTAACGTAAGCGTAAGGTCTAGCTATACATGCCATGTGTTGTGATAAGATAATGTGATGACTTGACGTGAATTGTAATTGTTTTTTCTTATAGTAATGGATCTGGATCCAGAAAGCATTAGTGATGATGTCGAGATTGTGGCGCTGTTCCGGGTAAGGGACCGCGTCGAAAGAATCTCGACTGCTTCTGAATGGCCCGATGAGAGGGTAAAGCAGGCCTTCCATAATATGATGAACGATTGGTTCAGTCATTACTTACGAACCACTCCGGTTGTTCAACCACCTCAAGATCCGAATATACCCCGAGTAACACCTGTGGTACCTCCAGTTGCTAATCTTGATAGAGTAACAAAACCTCCGGTTGACCGTATTAGGAAACACGAAGCTCAGGAATTTAGAGCCGAGGATGACGACGATGCGGAGAGAGCTAAATTTTGGCTCGATAACACCATTTGTGTATTCGACGAACTGTCCTGCACCCCCGATGAATGTTTGAAGTGTGCTATATCCTTGTTACGAGATTCTGCCTACTACTGGTGGAATACGCTCGTGTCAGTTGTCCCGAAAGAAAGGGTTAGTTGGGACTTCTTTCAAGTAGAATTCCGTAAAAAGTATATAAGCCAGCGCTTTATTGATTCTAAGTGAAAGAAATTCCTTGAACTCAAACAGGGTCGTATGATCGTATTAATACGAATCTGACGCAAGTTTGTGCGACTTAGTCGCTATGCTATGCGATGATGCGTCTATGAAGAAGTTTAAGAATGACGGTGGTCGATTCAAGCCTAACACCGGGATTTTTATACGTGAACGGCCGCCAGTGAGTTCTCGGGCTACATCAGTTGCAAGTGTGGATAATGAGAAATGGAGCAAACCGGAGTGTTAGCAGTGTGGCAGACGACATCATGGAGAGTGTTGGGGTAAATCTATTTCTCGCACGTTTTATCAGTGTGGCTCACAAGATCACTTCGTTCGAGATTGCCCGAGATCGCCGGAAGAGTCTTATTCGAATCACGAGTCAGGAGGTGCTACGGCTCGAGGCGGATCATCTCGCTTTGGGAAGGTAGGAGTGGTGCAAAAAGGGGGCTTCGGATCGCTTTTCGATCGGATGCTCGTGTACCGGCCGAGAGCTTCGCCATCCGTGCTAGAGGAGGCTTCATCCCGATGTCATTACTTAGGTATTTTACTCTTTTGGTATTATTATAATCGCCTTGATTGATCCGGTTCGACTCACTCGTATATGTGTGAAGCATTAGTATCGATAAGACTTTATTGGTTAAGTCTCGATGTTGTGATCTGGTTTCAAACCCTCCGGGTCGATGTGTGTTAGTCGATAAGGTGTGTAAAAACTGTCCATTGATGATTCGGGATACGTGTTTCCCGGCTAACCTGATGCTACTACCGTTCGACGAGTTTGATATTATTCTTGGTATGGATTGGCTTACAATATATGATGCGGTAGTAAATTACAGACGAAAGACTATTGACTTGAGATGCCAAAGCGACGAGATAATCGAATTAAATCTCTGATTTAAGCGGACTACTGATGGTGATATCGGCGATGTTGGCCGACGATATTGAAGAAGGTTGTGAAGCCTATCTTGCGTCGTGATTGATGAGAAGGTAGCGATAAAGAAATCGAATCGATGCGGGTTGTTAATGAATATCCGGATGTGTTCTCGGAGGAACTACCGGGACTACCCTAGTTCGTGAGGTAGAATTTGGGATTGAGTTAGTCTGAGAACTACCCCAATTTCAATAGCTCAAATCTGAATGGCACGACTTGAATTAAAAGAATTAAAGACTCGGTTGCAAGAATTGACGAGATAGAGGTTTTGCCCGACCAAGTTTTTCTCCACAGGTGCGCCTGTTCTATTTGTGAAAAGAAGGATGGAACATTGAGAATGTGTATTGATTATCGGCTCAACAAGGTGACCATAAAGAATAAATACCCTCTACCACGCATCGATGATTTATTTGATTAGCTTAAGGAGCCTCGGTATTTTTAAAAATTAATTTGAGGTCGGGTATTATCAATTACTGGTTAGAGAAGAGGATGTGCGAAGGCGCTTTTGAGCGAGATACGGTCATTATGAGTTCTTAGTAATGCCGTTTGGGCTCACTAATGCCCTGCTATTTTTATGGACTTGATGAATCTGGTATTCGATAGTATTTAGATCGATTTGTAGTTGTGTTCATTAATGATATATTGATTTATTCATGAGACGAATCTGAACCTGTGAGCATTTGAGATTAGTGTTGCAGATTTTGCGAGAAGTAATTATCTGTGAAATTCAAGAAATGTGAGTTTTGGTGAGTGAAGTTAGCTTTACGGGGCATATTATTTGACATCGTATTATTGAGTTGACGAGTAAAGTTTCGGTATACTCGGTTGGAAGCCCTCGCGAAATATTTCGAGATCCGTAGTTTTACGGGACTTGCGGGTATTATAGACGCTTCATTAAAGGATTTTCTATGATAGCGACTCGGATGACAAAATTCTGCAGAAGATATTAAATTCAAGTGGTCTAGCAATTGTCGGAAAGTTTTGATCACTAAAAGCCTTGTTGACTAAAGCTCGGTGCTTGTTCAGCAAGAATCGGGTAAAGAGTTTGTTGTTTATAGCGATGCATCTTTAAATGGCTTGGGTTGTGTACTGATGCAGGAGGGTAAAGTTATAGCTTACGCTTCGAGGCAACTGAAATCGCACGAGAGAAATTACCCAACGCATGACCTTGAGTTGGCCGCTATAGTTTATGTTTTGAAGATATGGCGACACTATCTTTTCGGCGAAAAATGCCATGTCTATTCGGATCATAAGAGCTTAAAGTATTTAATGACTCAGAAGGATCTGAATTTGAGACAACGACGATGGTTGGAGTTGTTGAAAGACTATAAGCTTGTGATTGATTATCACGCGGGAAAGGCTAATGTAGTTGCCAATGCACTTAGTCGGAAATCGTTATATGCTCTGCATGCAATGAATGCAAATTTGGCCATGACCAATGATAGTGTACTCATTGCTGAATTAAAGGTGAAACCATTGTTTGTTCAACAAATTCGAGAAGCTCAGGAGATTGATGATGACTTAAGGGCAAAAAGGAGATGCGGATGCGGATTCTGAATTTCAAATAGATGACGAAGGGTGTCTACGATTTAAAAATCGGAAATGTGTGCCTAAAAATTCTGAATTGATTCGAATGATTTGTGAAGAAGCTCATAATAGTAAATTGTCGATTCATCCGGGCAGCATAAAAATGTCCAATTACTTGAAACAGCATTACTGGTGGCATGGTATGAAACGAGACATCTCAGACTATGTGACAAGGTGTATAGTATGTCAACAAGTGAAAGCTGAGCATCAGGTGCCGTCGGGACTACTTCAATCGATTTTGATACCTGAGTGGAAGTGGGATCGAATCACGATGGATTTTGTATCGAGTTTGCCATTGACACTGAGTAAGAAAGATTCAATCTGGGTTATTGTAGATAGATTGACAAAGTTGGCTCATTTCATTCCGGTACATACCGATTTTTCACTTGATAAGCTAGCTGATCTGTACACATCACAGATAGTACGGTTACGGATTACCTATTTCTATTGTGTCGAATAGGGACCGAGATTCACATCGCGATTTTGGAAGAAGTTACAAGATGCCTTGGGAACTAAGTTGCACTTGATGCGGCTTTTCATCCTCAATCGGATGGTCAATCCGAGCGTGATATTCAAATACTCGAGGATATGTTGAGATGTTGCATTCTCGAGTTCGAAGGTCGTGGGACCAATACTTACCTTTGATTGAATTAAACATAATAATAGCTTTCATTCTAGTATCAAAATGGCTCCTTACGAGGCTTTATATGGTTGTAAATGCCGTACACCATTGTTCGGGCGAGCTCGGTGAGAATAAGATACGGGGTTGATTTGATCAAAGAGGTTTGAGCAAAAGTGGCCGTAATTCGTGATAGTTTGCAAGCGACCTCGGATCGTCAAAAATCTTCGCAGACTTGAAACGTAAGGATATTGAGTTTGATTGGCGATAGGGTGTTTTTGAAAGTTTAGTGTGGAAAAAAATAATTAGATTTGGCCGTAAAGGAAAGTTGAGCAGAGATTTAATGGCCCGTATGAAGTTATTGAGCGTACCGGGCCAGTGGCGTATAGATTGAAGTTACCCTCTGAATTAGACAGAATCCACGATGTGTTCCACGTGTCGATGCTTCAACGATACATATCCGATCCTTCTCACGTGATTAGTCCAGTAGAAATTGAGATTCAGTCTGATTTGAGTTATGAAGAGGAACCGATTCGCATATTAGCTCGTGAAGTGAAAGAGTTGCGGAATAAGAAAATAGAGTTGGTTAAAGTAATGTGGCTTAAGCACGAGGTTGAGGAAGCAACACAGGAGGCGAGGAATCGATGAAAGAACTTTATCCGCACTTATTAAATCGATAAGATTTTCGGGGACAAAAATTTCTTTTTAGGAGGGGGAGTTGTAACAGCCCAATTACGACCCTAATCGGAACGGTGGTTTTGGGACCACAGATCCAAATTAGAAAAATATTTTTATTTATTTATTTGATGTCTATGTTAAGTGTTTGTGCATGAGTGAAACTATCGTAGGATAATTTAAATGTTTGGATGTTTAATTTAATAAAAGGATTAAATTGCTAAAGCGGCAAAAGTAGTAAGCGTGAAATTGAAGGGTTTAATTGTAGGATTGTTGAAAGGAAGGGCTTGCATGTCAATTTGCCCTAAAATAAGTATAGTGGACGGCAAGCATGATGAAAAGCACTAATGCTTGTTTATTTTATTATTATGTTAAGTTAGTGAGGTAATATTTTATTCATGAATGTTAGTAAATTAGAAAAAGAAAATTTTATTATTATTTTTGTTTCTATTCATCTTCTTCTTCACGAAGACACAAAGAAAAAAAAAAGGAAGTTGAGTCTCCATTTTCGGGTTTTTGACATGCTACAATAAGGTTAGCATTTGATTTTTATTTTGAAAGTCTTTGCATTGTTGAGTTCATTTTCATGAGTATTAATAAAACTATGTTAAATTTTTGAGTTTTAAACAAGTCATAGATTCGGTCATGATGAATAAACTTTGAATGGTTATGCTTGAGGAGTAAATATTAAATATGTGTTTGTGATCAACATGTTTTGAGTAGGAAGTTTGAATGAGATGGAGTATGATGGCTTAAAATTATGAAAGTAAATAGTTGAGGACTTGCCTGAATTTCATGAAATTCTTGTGTTTATGCTTGGGGTTAATTTACAAGAAAGTTAAATTAGAGGAGTAAATTGCAAAATGGTGAGTTATATGCTATGAATTATTTTTTTAGTTATAAGGAAATTTTTTAACTTGAGGAGTATTCGGCCTTTAGATTTAGGATGTATAAAATGTTTATATTGTTTAGGTATGTTCGAATGCATGGAAAGAACTAGTATGAAATTGTAAAAGGTTCAAATTATGAATAATAGATTGGAAGAATGGTGTAATAAAATGTCACAAATGACGATGAATGAAATTTATTTGAATAGGCTCTTTTAAATTTGGTTTTATATCAAGGAAGAAAAGATTTGGAAAAAGAACGGGGGAAAGCCAAACTAGACGAGTAGCCAAGAAGCTTAATTGGTCAAGTATCGAGGTAAGTTTTAAGCAATTGTATTAAATGGAATTACATTTCATATGATGTCTAAGATTAGGGGTGATAAATATTTTGAAACACTAAGTTCCGAATGTGTATTTACATTTAGTATAAGCTAGCTCAATGTGGGGTTGCTTGGAGATATGAAATTTAAAGTAATAAGTGCATATCTAATTGTTGTGACGTATGAAATTAGGTGGAGTACTATTAAATTTTGATATGAATGTATAATTCAATTGAAGCTAGTTACTTGATATTATGATAGCCGAATGTGAAATTTTATTTGAGCATGAGATTATAGTATATACTAGTGTGAATATGTGTGTATGTAATGGTATGGATCGGATCATGGATGTATAAATGATATATATATATATATAAAAGTATGCATATTGAATGAATAATGAGTTGTGAGAAACACAAGTTGCGAAAGCGGTTTGAGGCGCATTATACATGCAAACTTTTAAATAACACTACTGTGTGAGCGATACGTTACAATAGATGTGAAATGTTGACTCTTGTGTGAGCGATACGTTACTAAGTTCTATTAATAAGTGGGTAAGTTTAAGGTTCGTTAAAATCTTGCTAATGTTAAAGATATTATGTACTTAGAAATTATACTAGGGTATTATCACTTGTGAGACAAGAACAGTTAATTCGGATGGGTAAGAAAATTTGAGGTAAGGATATTATACTTATTGATTTGAGATGGTAAATTTAAGGTATGGATATTATACCTATTTATTTGAGATTTTGGTAGTTTAAATTGTAAGTAGGGAATTTGGTAAGTACATTACTAGTATGTTAGTAAATTACTTTTAAGCAAGTATGGTATAGAAAAGTTATTATAAATGGATGATGAGGATATAATTTCATCTCTAAATGGTTGTGATGATTGGTATGGTTTCTATTAAGAGAGTAGGGTTTGAAAATTTGAATGAAAATGTTTTTAAGTTCTTAATGAATATTAATTGCTTAAACTTACTAACCTATGATAGCTTACTTGGTTTGTTCTATGCATTGTTCATTAGATTTTAAAGTTGAAGCTCAAGCTCGGGGATCAACGTCGAAGTCCATCACATTATCATCTCTTTTGGTATTTTGCTATTTTGAATCCAAAGTCCATGGCATGTATAGGCTAAATGATGTATGGAAATGTTTTAGTTTAAATGGACCGAATGTAAATATGTAATAGGCCATATGAAAATGGTTGTTTTGCTATGTTAGGTTGATTTAGTTGTGAGTAAAATAATACAAATGTTATGCTTGAAATGTATGTTATTAGAAGTGTCAATTATATAAAAAAAATGTTATAAGCTTCAATGGAATATTAGTTATAGAATTGCATTGAAATAATAACTGACATAAGCCTATTCGGCCTTCACATTTGAATCATCAAAATGGTTGATGATTTGTTAGAAATTACTCATGAAATCATTCATGATATTTTGTATGCATTAAATTTTGAATGGGATTGAGATGCTTGTTAAAATAGAATGGCATGAAATTGCTTGCAGTTATTTACAAAGGTTTATATAGATTCGTGTTCGGTCTTGTAACACCTCAAACTCGAACCCGGCAACGGATACGGGTTAGGGGTGTTACATTCATATTATAGAAATTTGCCATGTGACAAGAAAAAAAGCAAAAAAAATTGTGGAGGGGAAGATTGCAACAATTACATTCTTTTTTAATAGTGTTAGCTTAAATAATCAAATCGAAATTACTAAGAGGGAGGGTAAATTGGCTTTTAAAAATTTTGTAGATGCTAGAGAGAAATGATAGAAAAATGAACACAATAATTTAGAGTGATTCGACCCAATTGCCTACTCCACTACCTTAGCTTTCCACTACTAAAGATTTTCCCAAATTCACTAATTTGATAACCTTCGACCTTAAGGTTTATACTCAAATATTAAGGCATAAGCCATCTCAAAGAAATACAAAAAAGAGATAAAGAAATAATTCTTATAAGATCAAAGTGCTTGCAAATTAAGCTCAATTATAATGAAAATACTTGAGCAAATAGAAAGGAAATAAAACTCACAAGTGTATAAAAGAAAATACGAAAATATTTGGTACAAAGGTTGTTTGATTGATCTTTTGCTTGAATATGCTTTCTAGGTTGTTGTGGGATCTTTGAGAGGTAGTATTTATATCCCCTAATTGATTTTCAACCGTTGCATTTGTTGGAGATATGGATAGTCATTAGGGATGTGAAAACCAGTGCATTTAATTCACCTGTAATAGCGAGTATAGATACCAGATAAAAAGGTATAAATAATTTTGCATTAAATGCAAAATTCAGTGACCGTTTGAGCTTAAATATCGATACAGACAAATTTTATCGATACCATATGAAATGTATCGATACGGATCAATCCTTAGCTAAATTAGTGAAAAATGCAATGTCAATTTGTTACTATTTTCAAAGGGGTGTCCATATTTTAAAACTATTGATACAGGGAAAAAAGTATCTATTCTAACTTGTTTTAAAAATAATTTGACCGATTAAAATAGTTCTTACTTGATTAAAATTATTTTAACTTGACTTTGAGGTTGATTCAAAAAATTTCTAAGAGTTTTAAAGTAGGAATTGAAAATTTTATCTCTTAGGCTTCATTTGAGAAATTATTTTGTCAATTTTGTTCAACTTTAACTTTTATTCAAAAACCCTTTAATTTATTATATCAAAACATGTTACCAAATAAAGCTTAGTTTAATATATATATATATATATATATATATATATATTTTAAGGGTATATTGCAAGTTATACTTTTATAATAGTTTTTTCAATTTATTTATATTCAATAATTTAACTTACAATTTTACATAATATGTCATTGTAAATTTTAAAACAATTTTAAAAAAACTTTCAAGTTCATCACTATTTTACAAATTATATGCTATTAAAATTAATATAGATGTTTAAAAATATAACAATGTTACAATAAATCATTTACTAGTCACAATATTTAAATTAATTAACAATATGCATTCACTAATGAATACATATATCATATATATACTAGTTTGCGTACTTGTGTACTGGTGCATAAATTTATCATGTGTTATATTTAAAAATATTTAACTAATTTATATTTTATTTCTAAATATAATATATTAACACAGAAATAAATAATTTTAAAATTAAAAAACTGGTAATAAAAAATTATAAAAGAGTAGTAATTAGTTAAAATAATTAAAAATTAAGTGATTTATAAAGTAATTAAAATAAAAAAATATGATTCTATTCTTTTTAATTGCAAGGTAGAACTTCATGCTCAATCACCGACATTTTATTATTGTCGTCCTATCTTTTAGATATGAAAACAATTTTAGTTAATTATAGAATAATAATAATGATAGTCATAATTGACACGCAAATGCATTTTTGTTCTAAAATGATTTTAAAATTATTGTTCTATAAAGTTTAGAACTACTCATATTCCTTCCTCAACACATAAATAGGCGAATAATGCATCTCACGTCCTCTTTTATTGGCAACAATACATATGTCAATCGAATCAAGACTCAGTCGACTATTATTTTATATTTTTATTGGCAACAATACGCATTTTGTTGTGCGATACATCTCATCAATTGTCTTCCAACTGTGTTCTACAAGGACAGTCTCCTTTTGCAGCTCTGCATGGTCATGATCTTACCTATGATCATTTACGAGTGTTTGGCCGTTGTTATCTTTATTTACGTCCCTATGCAACACACAAGCTAGAGTTTAGGTGACAACCTTCCACATTTTTGGGTTACAGTACTCAACACAAAGGATGTCAATGTCTTCTTCCGAGTGGTAAGGTTGTTGTGTCAAGACATGTTGTTTCTGATAAAAATAAATTCTTATCATCTAACGATAAATCCAAAAGACAGGATCTGGAATCTGGGGTGACTGTCTCGATGACTATTCCTCTCGTTAGGAAAGTCTCTGCCTACCCAGTGGAACCCTTAATAGAGTCGTTAAATCTCTCTAGTTCGTCATTAGTGGAAATTTATCATCTTAAATGCTCGCTTGCCTTCACCGGCTTACTTCGATGACCCTCTTGGTACGCATGAACCTAGTCCTCCAACTATCGGTGATACTGTTGATTTAATCAAACTTACGGGAGATGTTCCAACCTCATCTCGTGGTCTGAACCACATAGAGTCTGAAGCCAACACTCATCTGATGGTGACTAGAGCTAAGGCAGGAATTTTCAAACCCAAAGTTATGGCCGTTGAAGCTATAGAACCGTCCACAATAGTGGAAGCATTCTCTTCCGCTGAGTGGCATAGTACAGCCCAGATTTGATGCTCTTATTCGTAATTCTACCTGGGAGCTTGTTCATCTTCCACCAAATCGCAAGGTCATCGGGTGCAAGTGGTTGTTCAAGATTAAGAGAATCCTGATGGCACTATTGCTCGGTGAAAGGCCAGATTGGTATCCAAAAGCTGTTCTCAGGTTCCTGGTTGTGACTTCAAAGAAACATTTAGTCCGGTTGTCAAGCCTGCTATTATTCGTATTATTCTATCTATTGCCGTGTCTAGAGGGTGGTCTCTTCGACAGGTCGATGTGAATAATACTTTTTTAAATGGGGAATTGGATATGGAAGTGTTTATGCAACAACCTTATGGTTATGTTCAGTCTGGTTCGACTGGCAAGCCGCTTGTGTGTCGCCTGAAGAAAGCTTTATATGGCCTCCGTCAGGCACCTCGTGCCTGGTTTGAAAAGCTAAAGTAGTTTCTTGTGTCTATTGGATTCGTCGTTTTGAAGTCTGATGCGTCATTGTTTATTTGAATATAGTCTGACTCCATTCTTTATGTCTTGGTGTATGTCGATGACATTATTGCTACTGGGAGCCTGGCTACCATAATTGATCAGTTTGTTCGATTGCTTAATGGTGATTTCTCGCTCAAGGATATAGGTTTTCTTCCCTATTTCCTTGGTATAGAAGTCAGTCGGAATACCTCAAGGTGTCTCTATTTGTGTTAGGAAAAATACATAGGTGATATTCTTGACTGAGCATCGATGACGAATGCAAAAAGTATCCACACACCGATGGTGAGCTCGTCCACAGTGTCCAAAAATGATGGTGAAATTTTAGCAGATCCAACTGAATATAGAAGCATTGCTGGTGCGCTTTAGTACGTGGTGCTTACTTGTCTTGACATTGCTTACGCTGTGAACCGGATATGTCAATTTATGCATAGCCCTACCAATTTTCACATGGCTGCACTGAAATGTATTTTGCAGTATCTATGTGGTACCATTGATTTTGGAGTTGTTTTTCAGCCGTCCACTCGTTTGTCGTTGAGTGAGTATGCCGACGCCAACTGAGGGCTCGATTTTGATGATCGTCGATCAACTTCAGGGTACTGTGTTTATTTTGGATCTACCCCTATTTCTTGGGTGTCTAAGAAACAACAGGTGGTCGCTCGGTCTACGGCTGAGGCGGAATACCGAAGCCTTACCGTCGCCACTAGTGAAGTTACCTGGGTCTTTTCGTTACTTCAAGAACTACAGGTCAAGTCAGATGATACTCCTACTATTTGGTGTGATAGCTCGGTGTAGTAGCTATCGCAACTAACCCTATTTTACATTCTAAGTTCAAGCACGTTGAGCTGGATCTATTTTTTGTTCGAGAAAAAGTAGCAGATGGGTCTGTTATGGTAGGCGAGGTTCCAGCCTGTGACCAAGTCGCTGATATCCTTACCAAGCCTCTATCGGCAGCGTGTTTTGCGCGTTTTCATACTCTTCTTCGAGTCTTACCCACAGAGAAGCTGGGTGAATGTTAAGGCTCATATAGCTAGTAAGTTGTTATTTAGTTAAAGAAAGTTTGAAGTTGTTATTCAAAGCTTATATAAACCCCAAAAAAGGAGAGAAATACAGAAATGAAATTTAAGAATTAAACAGATTTCATTTTCCAGTTATAGTATCTCTCTATTCTTTCATCTACAAAATCAATTTGAGCGTAAACCTTACCTAGTTCCTAACAGTGCAGGAAAGGGATGACACCATTGTGTCAGATTCTGAATCGGCAGCGAGGACAAGGCCGGAAAAGGCTTTAGAAGAGAGACAAAATCTGGAGGATGAAGTAATTAATGTAATCATCCTTGAGAAAACAAACGTCAACGTTGGGTGTTAGAGTTCTGTAGAAAATGTTTTAAAATGGAAGAGGAACAATTGAGTGGTTATAAGGCTGGTATTAGTTTGGGAGAGAAAGACAAAAACTGTTGTAACATCCGGGCTTTGAAAGATATCAGCAATATGGGCTTTCAAGTAGCTGAATTAGGCCCAGTTAATCAAGTTGGGGGTCAAGAAGGACAAATGGATGATGAAGTGGCAGTCGACTTGGAGAGTGTAACGGGCAAGGAACGCGTGGAAAGTTAGAAAAAAAATGGGATTTAGCATTAGAGGCGATGAGCGAGAAGTTGTCGATTAAATTATGAGGTTAGAAGGCCTATAGAACCGTGTGATAGGGGGAAATGTGGGTCGCGACCTTGACCCAAGAAGGTTAGTACTTGTAAGTTTTGTGGTTTTCTTTTGTTGTTTCGGTGATTCTCTCTTGGTGGTGGAAAAATGAGGATTTTGTCTTGAAATATAAAGGGTATGACTTTGGAGGCTAAGCTAGACTATGTTAGAAGAGTGATCTGCAAAGCTAAAGCGAATATGTGCTGTATTCAAGAATCAAAATTAAACTCGATTACTGTCGACATATTTAGGAAGGTTTGGGGTGATGATAATCTTGAATTTAGATTTTCGATAGCAGAGCGGTCTTCTGAAGGTGTTATAAGAATATAGCATAAGAGTACTTTTCAAATAGGTAATTATTTCATTTATAAGAGATTTGTATTAGTGGAAGGTAAATGGATTGCTAAGGAAATGAAAGCATTCTTGATTGATGTTATGCACCCAATGGGGTTTCGGATAAAAAACCACTATGGAGGGATATTCTAGAATTAAAGAATTCACTTGATAGTCCATGGATCATTGGAGGCAACTTTAATGGATTTAGTGAAGTTCAGTGGGACAATATTTTCTCTAGGCCGTTATTGGATTTGGAAAAAAGTATATTGAGCAGGTTGAAATCATTGGTTGGGAACTTGGTGCTAGATCCTGTAGTGGAGGATCGTCTAATGTGGATTGATGAAAAAAAAGAGGGCAGTTTTGTAATCATTATTTTTCCGAGAGATTATGGAATTGAAGGTTCTAGAGTTTGCAATTTCTTGTGGATGATGGCGATTGAGTGAATCCCAAATACGAATTTTCTGACCTAAGGGGGCGTGCGATTGGATCTTTCAAAATATGATTGTCCGTGGTGTGACAGGGTGACGGGGAGCGTAAATTATCGTTTCTTTCAATGCAAATTTGTTAATGGTTTTAGGTGCAAGATTTTCCATTGCTGGGGTTTTCAATGGAAACCTGTTAGGAGTTTTGATGATTTCTTTTCGCTATGTTGTAATGTGAATTTGATAGGACTCCATAAAAGCTTATGGCTGATATCGATTTCGATGTAAGGATAAACTGTTTCACGGAGCATTGATGACTGTTGATACACTGTTGTTCCATTCTAAAATGAGATCTTTGATAGAGGCAAGGGTGGCTTATGATGTCCGTTAATTTTTGGAAGGATATTGGTGGTTTTGGCTTATGAAATTTAGTTCATTGAGAAGCATAGTCAACAAGAACATTATTCTGTGGAAACCACCTTCCCCTGGGTGGATGAAGTTCAATGTCGCAGGTGTCATAATGGAGGATGAAGCGGAGATGTTTATGAGTATGGGTTGGCATGAGAAAGTTCCTCTAGTTATTGAATCTAGCTCGAGTGTTGTTCTGGAGTGGTTGTTAGATAGGAGCTATAGACCGTTGATGCTGCGGAATCTATTCATTGGTATCGGTTGTGATATTAATCTGTTGTTGCGTGCTCAATCCGCAATTATTCAATGACAAGGTAATATTATGGCTAATGCTCCGACCAAAGCAGGTATAAGGAGACCTTCGCTATCTAAAGCCTGGTGGTGATTATTGTGATTGTTTGAGTTGTTATTGGCTGCTTCAAGTCGAGTTGTTCTTCATAATGTAAGACTACTATGGATGTTTTGTAATCTTGTCGTCTTTGAAAGAGGTTGGATTTCTCCAACATCTTTCTATATTTGTTGTCTTTTGTTGACTAAGCAAATATATATATATATATATATATATATATTACACTACGGATGAAGATAAAAAAATTTGGGGTTAGAATTAAATTGTATATTTTTACAATAGTAAAAATAAAATTTTATCATTTTAATAATTTATATATTGATAATTTTTAAACAATTAAATTAAATTTTTATCATTTTAGGCACTAAAGTATAATTTTATCATTATTAATTTAAAATTATATAAATTATAAAGGATATTTTTCCATTTTCAAGAGGTGAAAGCCCTACCAGCCTCTTAGCTTCACCTCCGTATTATATTTTATAACTTAAATTTCTAATTTGTTTACACTATGAAAATTTGATAGGTGACAAAAAAAGTATTTGTGGAAAGGAAAATTGCATTTCGTCTTTTTAATATAAATTTTAATGATATTCATGAGTTATATTTTCACAATAAATCTTTTTAATTTATTTATATTTAATGATTCAATTTATAATTTTACGTAGCTACTATAAAATTTTAAAACAGTGTACATAAAGTGAATTATTAACATGCAAAAGTATATATAAATTTATAATACCCTAAGTAAAAATTGTATGAACATGAACCTATTAAAAAAAATGGTTAGATGTAATAGCCAACCGAATAGTGAATGGTTTAGCAACCTCCACTTATCAACGGTTCATTGAGTTTTTTATTTATTTATTTTATGATTTTTTATACAATATCTAAAATTATTCATAATTTCTCTCAAAACTTAAAAATGAAGATAAATATACTTTAATGTGTTCGAGTCTACGTCCTTCTGTATTGATAGCAATACCGATACTAATTGAATTAAGGCTTTGTCAAACTTTCATGATTTTTTTTAGATTTAAAAGTTTAGAAGTTGATGTAGAAAATTAATTTAAAAAAATTTAAAAAGGATGAACTCTGTTATGAGGATAAAATTTTGAGAAGAGATGAACATCTACTGACAACAACGACTCATTTTTTCTCAGCCAAAGTAAATTTTTTTTTTAAATCCCACAAAGGGAGGACTAACCAAAAGGTTAGAGATAAAGAAAATACACCATGCTTAAAGACAATATCAGTACAACTACAGTCACCTACAAAACACACACGAACACAAAATAGCATATGGAAGCATTTACAACCCTCAAAAACAACATCCAACACCCTCATACGAAAACATTAACAACACAAGGAACCTAAAGCATCACTCAAATAAAACCTTAATGATCACTAACATCAATGATGGCTGGGGGGCTGGCATGGGCCACGACCCCCTAAAAGGTAAAATTTCTATTAAGACCCTTAAAATATTTTAAAAAATTTAAATTAGTAAATGTAAAATTACACTTTGGCCCCCCCTTAAAATTATAAAAATTCGATTTAATCCTTTACAAATTAGAATGTTATAAACTATAAAAAATTAAAATTTCATCCGAGCCCTCCTAAAAAGTTGTCCTGGCTTCGTCCCTGACTAACATCAACAAAAAATTACATAAAGAACCAGGTTCAAGAGCATTACTTCTTTAAAAATCAACGAAAATCGCCCTTTCAAAGTGTTGAATAATGTGATGTCATCAATGTTATATTTTATCAAAGTGATTAAATGGATGAATCTAGGAGACTAGTAGTCATTTGATTAACATGCATGGATATACTTATCTAAGATGCATGTATGTATTAGAGTCACATTAATTACTAGATGCATGAATAAAAACTAATAGTCACTTGCAACAACCATATAAAGGGTTTGTATGTGATGAAACCAAGGTAGAAGAAGAATGGAAAGAGATGTCCTCCAACATTTTCCAAAAACTATCATGTGATACCAAGGTCTCAATCTAATTTAAACCATAACTACCCAGTACACATTATCATAACCAAATTGTCAAACACCATTAACGAAGAATAACTAATCGGTCTCAAATATTAGTTAATGGAGCATAAAAATGGTTCCCACATCGATTAAAATTGAACTCCGAGCATTTATAGGCCTCTCCAATCTACATCTAAGTGAGTTAAAGTACTAAAGAATCAAACTCATTCATCTATAGGCTTGAAACTGAGCTAGGAACTTCTTTAGAATTTAGATAATGAGCACATCGAAGGTACGTGGACTTTCTAAAAGTACTTATATTACACCCAAAATGACGTCTCATCCGTACATACAAAAGTTGGATACATCTGAAGAAACGTCCCTCACCTCTCCGCGTAATGTAATGAAGAGACATGATAGTTTTAGCTAAAAGAGCAGGTGTTAGATTCATCCCACCTTCTTTCTTGTAAAGGAAATCCTTGAGCCACATACAAGCATGCATGCCCCAATACCTTTGAAAAGACTAGCAATCCTATTATAAATTTAAGAAAAAGAAGAGGGATAAATTTTTGTATGTCTATTGTTGTACAAGTGCTAGGTATTTATACTAGTACTTAGGAACTATACATGAAAACTAACTAGACAAAAATCTAGATTATAGCCTAATTTGCATGCTAGAATAAGATTTACATGCTAGAATCGATTAATCTGATTTACATTAAAATTCCCTCAAACTCAAGGTGGTGTTGTGGACCGTAGCTTGAGTTTGGAAACTAAGTCTTGAAATTTGGTTGGAAGATGCATCTTTTTGAAAATGTTTTCAATATGAGCTGATGAGGAGACAAAATTAAGGCGTAGAGTGCCACTCGAGTAACATGATGTCGCATAAAATGACAATAAATATCTATGTGTTTTGTACGCTTGAAACACATCATTATAAGCGATTTAAATTGCACTATGATTATCACAATGTAGGACACTAGTAGTAAGAGACGAGAATCTCATATCTTCAATTAGTCGGCCTAGCCAAAATAACTTCGAAGTGGAATCAGCAAGAGCATGATATTTGGATTCGGTGCTACAACGAGCAACAACAATATATTTCTTACTTTACCAAGAAACGGGGGAATCACCTAGACAAAAACAATAACCAGTGGTTGAACGTCAATGTATAGGATTTCTTGCCCAATCAGCATTAGAATATCCAGCGAGGACCAAAGAGTAAGTAGAGAAATGAAGACCACAAAAAAGTGTACCTTTTGCATATTGAAGAATACGAAAAACTGCTAAAAATGAGATGATCTGGGAGATGTCAAGAAATGACTAACTATATGAACTGTATGAGCGATATTAGGTCGAGTCACTATATGGTAGACTAGGCTGTCGACAAGTTATCAGTACAAAGTAGGGTAAGAAAGAGAAGTATCATCTAAAGGAGTAAGTTTAACATTTGGTTCCAAGAGAGTGAGAATAGTCTTATTGTCAGTAATATTGGCACGAGAAATCGAAAGCATATTTTGCCTAAGAAAGATAGTAGCCATCAACAACAGAGAAAACCTCAAGACCCAATAAATAACTGAGAGACCCAGGATCCTTCATCTCAAAATGTTGACTAAGATACTATTGTTGTTTAATAATATCGTTTGTGTCATCCCTTGTGATAATATATCACCCACCAATTTTGTTAAATTTGATTAATGATGATTAATTAGTTTAATTATGATTTATTATATAATAACCTAAGTTTAAAGAGTAAAACAAAAGATAGGCATCTTTTATTCTTTCTTCTCCACCGTCCCGAACATGAAAAAAACCTAAAAAGCCATTGTTAGATTCCAAACCATTCGACCCTTCAAAATTGATTGAGAATTGAATCAATCAGAAGATAATCAAGGAAAAGGCAAAATAGTGGATTAGTCCTTGACGTCTTGTTTGCTTGTTGTTTTCCCAGAAAAGTTCATATGGAACTTACTATTTTATTATAATGTATAATAGTTTAGGTTGAATGTAATTTTGGTGATTTTGGCATCTAAAGGACTAAATCGTAAAGTATGAATGAGATGGTTTTTACAAATAGATATGACGTACTGAATGGAAATGAAATGCATATATGGATGATATGTAAATGATGGCATTACAAGGATTGAAATGAATTGAAAATTGTAATATTGCCTGTGTGAACTTAGTAAACGATTAGGATACGAAGATATGCCATTAGGGTTCCAATAAGGAAAATGAGTGTTTGATCAATGATTAACACGATGGCTTGAGATCCAACATTTGTTGCGGATTCTCTGAAGTTAGTGTTAGCAGCATAGTACTAAGATAGTGTTAGAAACTCTGATATGAAGCTAGTCACATGTAAGCAAATCAATCCCCTATATTCGAGTTCAATTTACCCTAGTTCTCCAGGCGAAAGACAAAAATGAAAATGGTATTAAATGAAAATGAATGGTCGAAATGAATATATATATGAATGAATTTGTATATATGTTACATGTTGAATATGATTTAGTTGATATATGTTATATGATGGAATGTTATATAACTATATGAATGTGCTATAAGCTCATGACATGTAATTGAACTAACATATTTGATGTATTCGTTGAATGTACCTAAAAATATAAGATGCCAAAGGATTTCCATATGTGGACCATAATGTACCTAAAAATCATATCTTTTAATATTACATACCATATCTTCTAAGATTGCATATCATATCTAAGATTGCATACCATAACTTCTACGATTGCATATCATATCTAAGAATATTTGCATATCATATCTAAGATTGCATATCCTTGAAGATTGTACTTCCATATACGTCAAGCTTGTAGATAGATCTTCAATCTTTTTAAGTAATGGACCATTCTGATTGGGCCAAGTAATATATTTTGGACTGGACTTGGACTTTATTTTATTATTTTGGGTTTATTATTTTTTGTATGGGCCCGGGCTAAATTGGCCTATTACATCATATATTATATCATATTATAAAATAGAATTTTTAAGTTTTTAATGTTTTCATTGTAACAGCCCAATTACAACCCTAATCGGAACGGTGGTTTCGGGACCATGAATCCGAATTAGAAAAATATTTTTATTTATTTATTTGATGTCTATGTTAAGTGTTTGTGCATGAGTGAAAATATCGTAGGATAATTTAAATGTTTGGATGTTTAATTTAATAAAAGGATTAAATTGCTAAAGCGACAAAAGTAGTAAGCATGAAATTGAAGGGTTTAATTGTAGTATTGTTGAAAGGAAGGGCTTGCATGTCAATTTGCCCTAAAATAAGTATAGTGGACAGCAAGCATGATGAAAAGCACTAATGCTTGTTTATTTTATTATTATGTTAAGTTAGTGAGGTAATATTTTATTCATGAATGTTAGTAAATTAGAAAAAGAAAATTTTATTATTATTTTGTTTCTATTCATCTTCTTCTTCACGAAGACACAAAGAAAAAAAAAGGAAGTTGAGTCTCCATTTTCGGGTTTTTGCATGCTACAATAAGGTTAGCATTTGATTTTTATTTTGAAAGTCTTTGCATTGTTGAGTTCATTTTCATGAGTATTAATGAAACCATGTTAAATTTTGAGTTTTAAACAAGTCATAGATTCGGTCATGATGAATAAACTTTGAATGGTTATGCTTGAGGAGTAAATATTAAATATGTGTTTGTGATCAACATGTTTTGAGTAGGAAGTTTGAATGAGATGGAGTATGATGGCTTAAAATTATGAAAGTAAATAGTTGAGGACTTGCCCAATTTCATGAAATTCTTGTGTTTATGCTTGGGGTTAATTTACAAGAAAGTTAAATTAGAGGAGTAAATTGCAAAATGGTGAGTTATATGCTATGAATTATTTTTTAGTTATAAGGAAATTTTTAACTTGAGGAGTATTCGCCTTTAGATTTAGGATGTATAAAATGTTTATATTATTTAGGTATGTTCGAATGCATGGAAAGAACTAGTATGAAATTGTAAAAGGTTCAAATTATGAATAATAGATTGGAAGAATGGTGTAATAAAATGTCACAAATGGCAATGAATGAAATTTATTTGAATAGGCTCTTTTAAATTTGGTTTTAGATCAAGGAAGAAAAGATTTGGAAAAGAACGGGAAAGCCAAACTAGACGAGTAGCCAAGAAGCTTAATTAGTCAAGTATCGAGGTAAGTTTTAAGCAATTGTATTAAATGGAATTACATTTCATATGATGTCTAAGATTAGGGGTGATAAATATTTTGAAACACTAAGTGCCGAATGTGTATTTACATTTAGTATAAGCTAGCTCAATGTGGGGTTGCTTGGAAATATGAAATTTAAAGTAATAAGTGCATATCTAATTGTTGTGATGTATGAAATTAGGTGGAGTATTAAATTTTGATATGAATGTATAATTCAATTGAAGCTAGTTACTTGATATTATGATAGCCGAATGTGAAATTTTATTTGAGCATGAGATTATAATATTATACTAGTGTGAATATGTGTGTATGTAATGGTATGGATCGGATCATGGATGTATAAATGATTTATATATATGTAAAGTATGCATATTGAATGAATAATGAGTTGTGAGAAACACAAGTTGAAACGGTTTGAGGCGATTATACATGCAAACTTTTAAGTAACGGCTCAGTGAGCGATACGTTATAATAGATGTGAAGTAACGACTTTGTGTGAGCGATACGTTACAATAGATGTGAAGTAACTACTCGTGTGAGCGATACGTTACTAAGTTCGATTAATAAGTGGGTAAGTTTAAGGTTCGTTAAATATCTTGCTAATGTTAAAGATATTATGTACTTAGAAATTATACTGGGTATTATCACTTGTGAGACAAGAACAGTTAATTCGGATGGGTAAGAAAATTTGAGGTAAGGATATTATACTTATTGATTTGAGATGGTAAATTTAAGGTATGGATATTATACCTATTTATTTGAGATTTTGGTAGTTTAAATTGTAAGTAGGGAATTTGGTAAGTACATTACTAGTATGTTAGTAAATTACTTTTATGCAAGTATGGTATAGGTCAGTTATTATAAATGGATGATGAGGATATAATTTCATCTCTAAATGGTTGTGATGATTGGTATGGTTTCTGTTAAGAGAGTAGGGTTCGAAAATTTGAATGAAAATGTGTTTATGTTCTTAATGAATATTAATTGCTTAAACTTACTAAGCTATGATAGCTTACTTGGTTTGTTCTATGCATTGTTCATTAGATTTTGAAGTGCTCAAGCTCGGGGATCAACGTCGAAGTCCATCACATTATCACCTCTTTTGGTATTTTGCTATTTTGAATCCAAAGTCCATGGCATGTATAGGCTAAATGATGTATGGGAATGTTTTAGTTTAAATGGACCGAATGTAAATATGTAAATAGGCCATATGAAAATGGTTGTTTTGCTATGTTAGGCTGATTTAGTTGTGAGTAAAATAATACAAATGTTATGCTTGAAATGTATGTTATTAGAAGTGTCAATTATATAAAAAAATGTTATAAGCTTGAATGGAATATTAGTTATAGAATTGTATTGAAATAATAATCGATATAAGCCTATTCGGCCTTCACATTTGAATCATCAAAATGGTTGATGATTTGTTAGAAATTACTCATGAAATCATTCATGATATTTTGTATGCATTAAATTTTGAATGGGGATTGAGATGCTTGTTAAAATAGAATGGCACAAAGTTGCTTGTAGTTATTTACAAAGGTTTATATAGATTCAGAAATTCGGTCTTGTAACACCTTAAACTCGAACCCGGTAATGGATACTGAGTTAGGGTGTTACATTTTAATTGGTATCGAGTGCGGTTGAGTCGGTTCTTTGACTAACGAAGCGTAAGGGTCTAGCTATACATGCCATGTTTTGTGATAAGATAATGTGATGACTTCCGACGGCTAATTGTAATTGTTTTTTCTTATAGTAATGGATCCGATCCCAGAAAGCATTAGTGATGATGTCGAGATTGTGGCGCTGCTCCTCGGCAAGGGACCGTCGAAAGAATCTCGACTGCCACGAAAGGCCCCGATGAGAGGGTAAAGGTGCCTTCCATAATATGATGAACGATTGGTTCACCATTACTTACGAACCACTCCGGTTGTTCAACCACCTCAAGATCCGAATATACCCCGAGTAACACCTCGTGGTACCTCCAGCCTAATCTTGATAGAGTAACAAAACCTCCGGTTGACCGTATTAGGAAACACGAAGCTCGTGAATTTAGAGCCGAGGATGACGACGATGCGAGAGAGCTAAATTTTGGCTCGATAACACCATTTGTGTATTCGATTAACCGCCCCGCACTTCGATGAATGTTTGAAGTGTGCTATATCCTTGTTACGAGATTACGCTTACTACCGGTGGAATACGCCGTGTCGATTGTCCCGAAGAAAGGGTTAGTTGGGACTTCTTTCAAGTAGAATTCGTAAAAAGTATATAAGTCAGCGCTTTATTGATTCTAAGTGAAAGAAATTCCTTGAACTCAAACAGGGTCGTATGATCGTGTAATACGAAGCTGCAAGTTTGTGCGACTTAGTCGCTATGCTTTCATGAAAAGCGCTTAAATCGAAGTCGCTATGTGCCGGAGATTCGAGGATGGTTTAATTGAAGATATAAAGCTTCGTTGGTATTTTGGGAATTGATGAGTTCGTTGTCTGGTTGAGCGAGCTTGTAAAATCAAGAATTAGGAAAGGAAAAACAAAAGTGAGTTTGAATCTAAAGACACTCGAAAGAGGCCCGCAAGCAAATTTCCACATATGTCTATGAAGAAGTTTAAGAATGACGGTGGTCGATTCAAGCCTAACACCGGATTTTTATACGTGAACTACCGCCATGAGTTCTCTGCCACATCGATTGCAAGTGTGGATAATGAGAAATGGAGCAAACCGAGTGTTAGCAAAGTGTGGCGATTTACATCATGGAGAGTGTTGGGGTAAATCTATTTCTCACGCTTTATCGCATTGTGGCTCACAAGATCACTTCGCTCGAGATTGCCCGAGATCATTGGAAGGGTAATCGCTCGAAATGCGAGTCCGAGAGGTGCTACGGCTCGAGACAGATCATCTCACTTTGGGGAAGGTAGGAGTGGTGCAAAAAAGGGGGCTTCAGATGCGCTTGTTCGATCAGATGCTCGTGTACCAGCCAGAGCTTACGCCATCCGTGCTAGAGAGGAGGCTTCATCCCCCGATGTCATTATCGGTATTTTTACTCTTTTTGGTATTATTGTAACTGCCTTGATTGATCCCGGTTCGACTCACTCGTATATGTGTGAAGCATTAGTATCCAGTAAGACTTTATTGGTTAAGTCTACTGATGTTGTGATACGGGTTTCAAACCCTCTGGGTCGATGTGTGTTAGTCGATAAGGTGTGTAAAAACTGTCCATTGATGATTCGGGATACGTGTTTCCCGGCTAACCTGATGCTACTACCGTTCGACGAGTTTGATATTATTCTTGGTATGGATTGGCTTACAATATATGATGCGGTAGTAAATTACAGACGAAAGACTATTGACTTGAGATGCCAAAACGACGAGATAATCTGAATTAAATCTACAGATTTAAACGGACTACCGATGGTGATATCGGCGATGTTGGCCCGACAGTATTGAAGGAAGGGTTGTGAAGCCTATCTTGCATACGTGATTGATGAGAAGGTAACTGATAAAGAAATCGAATCGGTACGGGTTGTTAATGAATATCCAGATGTGTTCTCGGAGGAACTACCAGGACTACCCCTAGTTCGTGAGGTAGAATTTGGGATTGAGTTAGTGCCGAGAACTACCCCAATTTCAATAGCTCCGTACAGAATGGCACTGACTTGAATTAAAAGAATTAAAGACTCAGTTGCAAGAATTGACAGATAGAGGTTTTGCCCGACCAAGTTTTTCTCCCCAGGTGCGCCTGCTCTATTTGTGAAAAGAAGGATGGAACATTGAGAATGTGTATTGATTATCTGCAATTTCAACAAGGTGACCATAAAGAATAAATACCCTCTACCACGCATCGATGATTTATTTGATTAGCTTAAGGGAGCCTCGGTATTTTCAAAAATTAATTTGAGGTCGGGGTATTATCAATTACGGGTTAGAGAAGAGGATGTGCCGAAGACTGCTTTTCGAACGAGATACGGTCATTATGAGTTCTTAGTAATGCCGTTTGGGCTCACTAATGCCCCTGCTATTTTTATGGACTTGATGAATCTGGTATTCAGACCGTATTTAGATCGATTTGTAGTTGTGTTCATTAATGATATATTGATTTATTCATGAGACGAATCTGAGCACGCTGAGCATTTGAGATTAGTGTTGCAGATTTTGCGTGAGAAGTAATTATACGCGAAATTCAGTAAATGTGAGTTTTGGCTGAGTGAAGTTAGCTTTCTGGGGCATATTATTTCGGCATCAGGTATTCAAGTTGACCCGAGTAAAGTTTCAGGTATACTCAGTTGGAAGCCCTCGCGAAATATTTCTGAGATCCGTAGTTTTCTGGGACTTGCGGATATTATAGACGCTTCATTAAAGGATTTTCTATGATAGCAGCTCCGATGACAAAATTGCTGCAGAAAGATATTAAATTCAAGTGGTCACAACGGTGTCAGGAAAGTTTTGATCAGCTAAAAGCCTTGTTGACTAAAGCTCCGGTACTTGTTCAGCAAGAATCGGGTAAAGAGTTTGTTGTTTATAGCGATGCATCTTTAAATGGCTTGGGTTGTGTACTGATGCAGGAGGGTAAAGTTATAGCTTACGCTTCGAGGCAACTGAAATCGCACGAGAGAAATTACCCAACGCATGACCTTGAGTTGGCCGCTATAGTTTATGTTTTGAAGACATGGCGACACTATCTTTTCGGCGAAAAATGCCATGTCTATTCGGATCATAAGAGCTTAAAGTATTTAATGACTCAGAAGGATCTGAATTTGAGACAACGACGATGGTTGGAGTTGTTGAAAGACTATAAGCTTGTGATTGATTATCACGCGAAAGGCTAATGTAGTTGCCAATGCACTTAGTCGGAAATCGTTATATGCTCGCATGCAATGAATGCAAATTTGGCCATGACCAATGATGGTGTACTCATTGTCGAATTAAAGGTGAAACCATTGTTTGTTCAACAAATTCGAGAAGCTCAGAGATTGATGATGACTTAAGGGCAAAAGGAGATGCGGATGCGATTCAATTTCAAATAGATGACGAAGGTGTCTACGATTTAAGAATCGGATATGTGTGCCTAAAAATTCGAATTGATTCGAATGATTTGTGAAGAAGCTCATAATAGTAAATTGTCGATTCATCCGGCAAAGATAAAATGTACAATTACTTGAAACAAAGATTATTGGTGGCATGGTATGAAACGAGACATCTCGGACTATGTGACAAGGTGTATAGTATGTCAACAAGTGAAAGTCGAGCATCAAAAAGTCGGGACTACTTCAACCGATTTTGATACCTGAGTGGAAGTGGGATCGAATCACGATGGATTTTGTATCGAGTTTGCCATTGACACCGAGTAAGAAAGATTCAATCTGGGTTATTGTAGATAGATTGACAAAGTTGGCTCATTTCATTCCGGTACATACCGATTTTTCACTTGATAAGCTAGCTGATCTGTACACATCACAGATAGTACGGTTACACGGAGTACCTATTTCTATTGTGTCGAATAGGGACCCGAGATTCACATCGCGATTTTGGAAGAAGTTACAAGATGCCTTGGGAACTAAGTTGCACTTCAGTACGGCTTTTCATCCTCAATCGGATGGTCAATCCGAGCGTGATATTCAAATACTCGAGGATATGTTGAGATGTTGCATTCTCGAGTTTGAAGGTACGTGGGACCAATACTTACCTTTGATTGAATTCGCTTATAATAATAGCTTTCATTCTAGTATCAAAATGGCTCCTTACGAGGCTTTATATGGTTGTAAATGCCGTACACCATTGTTCTGGAGCGAGCTCGGTGAGAATAAGATACACGGGGTTGATTTGATCAAAGAGGCTGAGCAGAAAGTGGCCGTAATTCGTGATAGTTTGCAAGCAGCCTCGGATCGTCAAAAATCTTACGCAGACTTGAAACGTAAGGATATTGAGTTTCAGATTGGCGATAGGGTGTTTTTGAAAGTTTCGCCGTGGAAAAAAAATAATTAGATTTGGCCGTAAAGGAAAGTTGAGCCCGAGATTTAATGGCCCGTATGAAGTTATTGAGCGTACCGGGCCAGTGGCGTATAGATTGAAGTTACCCTCTGAATTAGACAGAATCCACGATGTGTTCCACGTGTCGATGCTTCAACGATACATATCCGATCCTTCTCACGTGATTAGTCCAGCAGAAATTGAGATTCAGTCTGATTTGAGTTATGAAGAGGAACCGATTCGCATATTAGCTCGTGAAGTGAAAGAGTTGCGGAATAAGAAAATAGAGTTGGTTAAAGTAATGTGGCTTAAGCACGAGGTTGAGGAAGCAACCTGGGAGACTGAGGAATCGATGAAAGAACTTTATCCGCACTTATTCGCCAAGAAGATTTTCGGGACAAAATTTCTTTTAGGAGGGGAGTTGTAATGTTCAATTACGACCCTAATCGAACGGTGGTTTTGGGACCACGATCCAAATTAGAAAAATATTTTATTTATTTATTTGATGTCTATGTTAAGTGTTTGTGCATGAGTGAAACTATCGTAGGATAATTTAAATGTTTGGATGTTTAATTTAATAAAAGGATTAAATTGCTAAAGCGGCAAAAGTAGTAAGCGTGAAATTGAAGGGTTTAATTGTAGGATTGTTGAAAGGAAGGGCTTGCATGTCAATTTGCCCTAAAATAAGTATAGTGGACGGCAAGCATGATGAAAAGCACTAATGCTTGTTTATTTTATTATTATGTTAAGTTAGTGAGGTAATATTTTATTCATGAATGTTAGTAAATTAGAAAAAGAAAATTTTATTATTATTTTTGTTTCTATTCATCTTCTTCTTCACGAAGACACAAAGAAAAAAAAAAGGAAGTTGAGTCTCCATTTTCGGGTTTTTGCATGCTACAATAAGGTTAGCATTTGATTTTTATTTTTGAAAGTCTTTGCATTGTTGAGTTCATTTTCATGAGTATTAATAAAACTATGTTAAATTTTTGAGTTTTAAACAAGTCATAGATTCGGTCATGATGAATAAACTTTGAATGGTTATGCTTGAGGAGTAAATATTAAATATGTGTTTGTGATCAACATGTTTTGAGTAGGAAGTTTGAATGAGATGGAGTATGATGGCTTAAAATTATTAAAGTAAATAGTTGAGGGACTTGCCCGAATTTCATGAAATTCTTGTGTTTATGCTTGGGGGTTAATTTACAAGAAAGTTAAATTAGAGGAGTAAATTGCAAAATGGTGAGTTATATGCTATGAATTATTTTTTTTTAGTTATAAGGAAATTTTTTAACTTGAGGAGTATTCGGCCTTTAGATTTAGGATGTATAAAATGTTTATATTGTTTAGGTATGTTCGAATGCATGGAAAGAACTAGTATGAAATTGTAAAAGGTTCAAATTATGAATAATAGATTGGAAGAATGGTGTAATAAAATGTCACAAATGACGATGAATGAAATTTATTTGAATAGGCTCTTTTAAATTTGGTTTTATATCAAGGAAGAAAAGATTTGGAAAAAGAACGGGGAAAGCCAAACTAGACGAGTAGCCAAGAAGCTTAATTGGTCAAGTATCGAGGTAAGTTTTAAGCAATTGTATTAAATGGAATTACATTTCATATGATGTCTAAGATTAGGGTGATAAATATTTTGAAACACTAAGTTCAATGTGTATTTACATTTAGTATAAGCTAGCTCAATGTGGGGTTGCTTGGAGATATGAAATTTAAAGTAATAAGTGCATATCTAATTGTTGTGACGTATGAAATTAGGTGGAGTACTATTAAATTTTGATATGAATGTATAATTCAATTGAAGCTAGTTACTTGATATTATGATAGCCGAATGTGAAATTTTATTTGAGCATGAGATTATAGTATTATACTAGTGTGAATATGTGTGTATGTAATGGTATGGATTGGATCATGGATGTATAAATGATATATATATATATATATATATATATATATGTAAAGTATGCATATTGAATGAATAATGAGTTGTGAGAAACACAAGTTGCGAAACGGTTTGAGGCGCATTATACATGCAAACTTTTAAGTAACAGCTCTGTGTGAGCGATACGTTACAATAGATGTGAAGTAACGGCTCTGTGTGAGCAATACGTTACTAAGTTCTATTAATAAGTGGGTAAGTTTAAGGTTCGTTAAAAATCTTGCTAATGTTAAAGATATTATGTACTTAGAAATTATACTAGGGTATTATCACTTGTGAGACAAGAACAGTTAATTCGGATGGGTAAGAAAATTTGAGGTAAGGATATTATACTTATTGATTTGAGATGGTAAATTTAAGGTATGGATATTATACCTATTTATTTGAGATTTTGGTAGTTTAAATTGTAAGTAGGGAATTTGGTAAGTACATTACTAGTATGTTAGTAAATTACTTTTAAGCAAGTATGGTATAGAAAAGTTATTATAAATGGATGATGAGGATATAATTTCATCTCTAAATGGTTGTGATGATTGGTATGGTTTCTATTAAGAGAGTAGGGTTCAAAATTTGAATGAAAATGTGTTTATGTTCTTAATGAATATTAATTGCTTAAACTTACTAAGCTATGATAGCTTACTTGGTTTGTTCTATGCATTGTTCATTAGATTTTGAAGTTGAAGCTCAAGCTCGGGGATCAACGTCGAAGTCCATCACATTATCACCTCTTTTGGTATTTTGCTATTTTGAATCCAAAGTCCATGGCATGTATAGGCTAAATGATGTATGGAAATGTTTTAGTTTAAATGGACCGAATGTAAATATGTAATAGGCCATATGAAAATGGTTGTTTTGCTATGTTAGGTTGATTTAGTTGTGAGTAAAATAATACAAATGTTATGCTTGAAATGTATGTTATTAGAAGTGTCAATTATATAAAAAAAATGTTATAAGCTTCAATGGAATATTAGTTATAGAATTGCATTGAAATAATAACTGACATAAGCCTATTCGGCCTTCACATTTGAATCATCAAAATGGTTGATGATTGAAATTACTCATGAAATCATTCATGATATTTTGTATGCATTAAATTTTGAATGGGATTGAGATGCTTGTTAAAATAGAATGGCATGAAATTGCTTGCGCTTATTTACAAAGGTTTATATAGATTCAGTATTGGTCTTGTAACACCTCAAACTCGAACCCGACGGATACGGGTTAGGGTGTTACATTCATATTATAGAAATTTGCCATGTGACAAGAAAAAAGCAAAAAAATTGTGGAGGGAAGATTGCAACAATTACATTCTTTTTTAATAGTGTTAGCTTAAATAATCAAATCGAAATTACTAAGAGGGAGGGTAAATTGGCTTTTAAAAATTTTGTAGATGCTAGAGAGAAATGATAGAAAAATGAACACAATAATTTAGAGTGATTCGACCCAATTGCCTACTCCACTACCTTAGCTTTCCACTACTAAAGATTTTCCCAAATTCACTAATTTGATAACCTTCGACCTTAAGGTTTATACTCAAATATTAAGACGCAAGCCATCTCAAAGAAATACAAAGAAACAGATAAAGAAATAATTCTTATAAGATCAAAGTGCTTGCAAATTAAGCTCAATTATAATGAAAAATACTTGAGCAAATAGAAAGGAAATAAAACTCACAAGTGTATAAAAGAAAAGTACGAAAATATTTGGTACAAAGGTTGTTTGATTGATCTTTTTGCTTGAATATGCTTTCTAGGTTGTTGTGGGATCTTTGAGAGGTAGTATTTATATCCCCTAATTGATTTTCAACCGTTGCATTTGTTGGAGATATGGATAGTCATTAGGGATGTGAAAACCAGTGCATTTAATTCACCTGTAATAGCGAGTATAGATACCAGATAAAAAGGTATAAATAATTTTTGCATTAAATGCAAAATTCAGTGACCGTTTGAGCTTAAATATCGATACCAGACAAATTTTATCGATACCATATGAAATGTATCGATACCGGATCAATCCTTAGCTAAATTCGTGAAAAATGTAATGTCAATTTGTTACTATTTTTCAAAGGGTGTCCATATTTTAAAACTATTGATACAGGAAAAAAGTATCTATTCTAACTTGTTTTAAAAATAATTTGACCAGTTAAAATAGTTCTTACTTGATTAAAATTATTTTAACTTGACTTTGAGGTTGATTCAAAAAATTTCTAAGAGTTTTAAAGTAGGAATTGAAAATTTTATCTCTTAGGCTTCATTTGAGAAATTATTTTGTCAATTTTGTTCAACTTTAACTTTTATTCAAAAACCCTTTAATTTATTATATCAAAACATGTTACCAAATAAAGCTTAGTTTAATATATATATATATATATATATATATTTAAGGGTATATTGCAAGTTATACTTTTATAATAGTTTTTTCAATTTATTTATATTCAATAATTTAACTTACAATTTTACATAATATGTCATCAGTAAATTTTAAAACAATTTTAAAAAAAAACTTTCAAGTTCATCACTATTTTTACAAATTATATGCTATTAAAATTAATATAGATGTTTAAAATATAACAATGTTACAATAAATCATTTACTAGTCACAATATTTAAATTAATTAACAATATGCATTCACTAATGAATACATATATCATATATATACTAGTTTGCGTACTTGTGTACTGGTGCATAAATTTATCATGTGTTATATTTAAAAATATTTAACTAATTTATATTTTATTTCTAAATATAATATATTAACACAGAAATAAATAATTTTAAAATTAAAAACTGGTAATAAAAAATTATAAAAGAGTAGTAATTAGTTAAAATAATTAAAAATTAAGTGATTTATAAAGTAATTAAAAATAAAAAAATATGATTCTATTCTTTTAATTGCAAGGTAGAACTTCATGCTCAATCACCGACATTTTATTATTGTCGTCCTATCTTTTAGATATGAAAACAATTTTAGTTAATTATAGAATAATAATAATGATAGTCATAATTGACACGCAAATGCATTTTTGTTCTAAAATGATTTTAAAATTATTGTTCTATAAAGTTTAGAACTACTCATATTCCTTCCTCAACACATAAATAGGCGAATAATGCATCTCACGTCCTCTTTTATTGGCAACAATACATATGTCAATCGAATCAAGACTCAGTCGACTATTATTTTATATTTTTAATGATTGATTTAATTATAAAAAGTTGAAAAGAGTTTATATTTTAAACATAGATTGATAAGGTATTTTAAATTTTGTTTTTTTAAGATTCTTAATTAAAATTAAGTATAAAATAATATTTAAAGCATGTAAAATTAAAAGTGCTATTTAAAAAATTTCAACATCTTTTGATATATATATTAACAATGTTTTTATGTTTTTTATTAGCGCAAATATAGAACAATGTATAAAAAGTTAAAATTGTTTAAATCAAGATTTAAATTTTATCAACTTTAACACTTTGAAATGTGCTTTTGTTTTAAAAGCAATATTTAAAATTTTTATAAAATTAATGATAAATGTCAAAAGTAACATTTTTAGCCTCATTCTTGATGCTTTTTTTGTTGATTATTCGATTTAAATCATGAAATCTATGATCCTATTCCTTTAAACATATATTTCTATATTTAGGAGAGCCTTTAGGAGCAAAAGGAGGGGAAAACGAGCAAAAATTGGAGCAAGTTTCAGGAGCCCTACAGGTTGGACACACAGTGATGTGAAAATTGCAAATCGCGGACCAAACTTGCGAGAAAATGTATTTTTTTAAGTTTTTCGGGCATTTTAAGACCTATATATGACAAAGATAAGAAGATGGGACAGAGCCGTCATAGAATATTAAGGAAAACGGCTTGAAAAATTTCATTGAAGCCTACTCTAAAGCAGATTTCCATCAAGATTGAAGATCTCCTTTTAATTTTTTTTGAAGTTTATTATTAGTTTATTTGTTTCTTATGGTTATATTGTCTTTAAGATGTTTTTATTTGCTATTATGAACTAATTTTCTAAATACCTATGGGAGATGAACCCTATGATGAATTTCGTTTTTGATTTCTTTTAAGTAATAAATACTTAAATCTTGTTCTCAATTATGTGTGCTTAATTCTTGGTTTAATATTTTCGGACTATTAATCCATGTTTCATGTGCTTAAATCAGATGAGGAAAAGTCTCTATTTAATAATAGATCTAGCATAATTGAGTGAAGTTGCATACAATCTTAGAAATAAAACGACATAAATCTACCGAATTAGAGTCAAATCTAATAGGTCCATAGATCGAGTTAATGTGATAATAGGAATTTTAATTAGAAACAAATTTCAATTAATTAACCTAGAGTCGATTTCTCTCCTAAAGTCGGTTTCTCTTACTCTGGAAAGAAATATTTGCATAACTTAGGAATTTTTACAGATCAAGATACTAAGTGAAGAAAATTGTTTAATTCTTTCTTAGGTATTGTTTCGCTTCTTGGGTGTTAATCGCTTATTTTCCGATTCGCTCTTTGTCGTATTCTTTAGTTAACTAATTTAGTTAATTTTAGTTTTAATCAATCTTTCCAATTTATCGCTTAAATAATAGAAAGACAATAATTACTAGTAATTTCAGTCCTCATGGGAACGATATTTTGATTCACCGTAACTATACTATTAATTGATAAATGCATTTGTCTTAGTCTAACTTTTAGTTAGTTTGCAAATCACAAGCATCAATTAAAGTATAAAAAATTTTAATCTAGTACAAAAGAAAATTTATTTTTGATAATGCTATGCAAAAGAATTTGCAGTCCAATACATAACATGAAATTCTACTACAGTAATTATTTTTGTCTTGACTTATATGGAGCGGTGATTAAACCTCTTATTAAACACTTACTTAACACATATTCGAACTGTATTAACCCATAATATTGTAGAAAAAAACAATTATTTTTAGCCATATATATAGAAAGACCCCAAACAATTAGCTATAATATAATAATTATGGATGGCCAAATCTTAGACACTACAATAAGCTTTAAGACGAGTTATATAACCCTCAGATTGAACAGCTCCTTGAGTGATTTCGGAGTAAAAAAATTTCAAAAATTCTTCATGGTCATGAGGTTTGAAAAGAATGGGATTGTTGTCATCGACAAGCACATTTGGAACCTTTATTACGTAGCCTCCTCTTGGCCTTGTAAATAGTCCCAGGCTATACCTATCTTCGTTACCCTTCATCATGACACGATGAAAAGGTGAAGGCATTCGACCATTTAACCATACCTGCAACAACATAAAAATTTTATGTTTTAAGTCAAGCTATTTAAACACTCTGTGATGCAAAAAAATAAGTGGAACTTACGCTAAGGGAGTCCCCAATCAAGACTATGAAAGAGTTGGGTGAAGGCTTCAGATTGATCCACTCACCATCTTTGCTTTGAATCTGTAGTCCATTAACCTCGTTTTGATACAGAAGGGTCATCATATTAGAGTCACAGTGCGCAGCTAACGCCTGGGTTGAATCATTGGTTTTTGGCTTTTCATATTTCATGACCCTCAGTTGATAGTTTGTGGAGTCAATGAGCTCATCCATGTATTTCTCAAGTCCAAAACTCTCCAAAATCATCTTCAAAATTTTCTTCTGTAACTCGGATGCTAGTTGAGTGAAAGACGCCAGAGTTTTACTGCCAAATTCAAAACATATAATAAATAAAATTTCTCCTTTATTCGAAGAAATCTTTGTCATATCGTCTTTTGGGATGTTGATTTGGAACATGAATAATAGAGCTATTGTTCTTGATGTGTCTATACTTGATTTTAGCTTTGGGTTTTCAAGTGGTAGTGCTCTTATCCACTAAATCTGAGGTTAAAACCAAGAATACACAGCACTGGAACAATACCTCTATTGTTCTAAATTCGGGTCGACGTGTCGAGAATGAGAACTTCAAAACTTTTCCTAATCGGAGGTCGATTCCAAGAAGTCTAATACTTTTGTTAAAGGGATTTTTGCAAGTGAAGTACCTAAAGGCTAAAAGTTGTATTAGAAGTCAAATTGTATTTTGATGTTAGATCAAAAAGTAAGCTGGTCTTTTTGTTAAAAGTTTCTTTCAATTCTATTGTTAAAACTATGTAGCTAACGGAATAACGAGATAATTACACATGGTGTGCCATGTATATCTCATGCTTGACATGAGGCACCGCTTTTAATGTTAGAGTAATACATACAGCTTGGTTAAAACTGTTAGTTGGTTAATGAGCGCTTATTAGCGCAGACTATTATTGTTAGTAGTTAGCAACTAAAGAGCGATTACGCTCATCGCTATATATGTAAGCATTTGTGATGAATACAAGTTAAGCAAATTCAAAGTATCTTCGCTTTTCTTCTTGTTTTCTATAGTTTTCTATCTTCTTGTTTTAGTTTAACATGGTATCGATGGCCACCGATCTTCCTTCCATTCATCCTATGGCTTCCAAAGTTGCCGGAAACGTTGATGCAGAATTTTTCTACAAAAGGTTAGTGTACTTCTTGATGACACCAACTACCGTTATGGCGCCAAGAAATCTTGTTGGTGGTCAAGACCTTCAACCTTCAAAGCTTCTTGGCGCCTTGTACGGCCGCTCCCGTGAAATTTCTTCCAGATGCTAATGGGGTTCTTCAAGAAAACCCCGAGTTTCTTCGATTTGAGCAACAAGATAGTGCTCTTGTGTCCAGCTCCTATCGCCCTGTAAGTCCATCCGTTCTTCCTCATCTTATTGGAATGGACACTAGTGCTCAAATTTGGAACTCCATTGTTAATTTGTATGGCAGCAAGACAACGCCCGATTAATGTTTTACAGAGAGCTTTGCACTCTCAACGTAAAGGGATCTTTCTATGAAAGACTTTCTCATAAAAATTAAAGGTTACCGTGCCGCCTTGCCGGGCCAGGTGAGATCATCGATGATCATGAACATATCACCGCTATCCTTAATGGGTTGTCCTCCGATTATGAATCCGTCATTACGATAATTTCAGCTAGTCAAGTGCCTTATACAGCTTCAAGGAGTCACCACAAGGTTTTGGATGCTGAAATGCAACAAACCTCATCCTTACTTGATGTTCCCGCTTGTGCCAATATGGTCTCTCATCGCCAGCAAAGTAGCTCGATAATATTGATACTTCACCAACCTATCGACCATCCAATAGCAACCGTGGGGTGGTCGTGGTCGCATAAATGGCTCACGCCGTTGTCAATCGTGGGAAACAAGGACACCTTGTTGATCGTTGTTATCATCAATTCGATGCTTCCTACAAAAGTACGGGTTATAGACCCTCTCCAAGATCCTGCAAATATGTGCATGTTTGGTGCTAGTCCTCCCAAGATCACCTCACCTTCCACCGCTCCATCCAATTGGTTTTCTTCACCCATGATGTCGTTTCCTACCTGGTCAAATCCATTTGTCAATAATAGTTTTACACCGGTCAATAATACTGCTTCGACAGGCTCACAACCTCAGGCTTATCTAGCTACACCTGAGACAGTTGGTGATACAAAGATGGTATCCGGATTCGCGCTACTCATCGCCTCATCAACTCCCCGCTACTATCACGTAAAACTCACCGCATAAGGGACCGTAAGATGTATGTTGGTAATGGTGCTGCTCTTCCTATATTTTCTTTTGGTCATTGCCTTTGCTAACTCGCTCTGCACTTTGCTCATGCGGTCTTTATTACGTGTTCTGTAATAACAAAAAACTTATTATCTGTGTTAAAGTTTACTAAAGATAATAGGGTAATCTTCGAGTTTCTGCCTACACAGTGTCGAGTTCGTGATATGCACACAGGGGAGGTTCTTCTTAAGGGATCAGTTCACAATGGTTTGTACAGGCTTCATGTTCCTGATTCAGCAACCTCTTCTGCTCAATGTTTTACTGCTAGCTCAACTGAGGAGCTTGATGTGTGGCATTGTAGGCTAGGTCATCTATGTAAAGATATACTTACAAAGGCATTACGCATGTGTAATATTCCCTTTAGGGCAAAATCTGATTCATCTTCTTGTATTGCTTGTCATTTGGGAAAAGAACATAAGCAACCATTTTCAAAGTCGACGACCGTGTATACTACACCACTTCAACTTGTAGTTGCTGATGTTTGGGGACCTGTTCCTATTTCTTCAAATGGTTTTCAGTACTATGTTGCATTAACAGATGCTTATACAAGGTTTACATGGGTTTATTTCTTAAAAAGGAAGTCTAAAGTTCTAACGGTGTTTTCTCATTTTCATAAACAAGCTGAAAGAGTTACGGGGTACAAGCTTCAAGTTCTTCAAACAGATGGGGGAGGTGAGTTTCAAGCCTTAAAAGTGTATCTTTCACAACAAGGGATTATCCATCGTCTCACATGTCCTTACACCTCACCTCAAAACGGTTTGGTAGAGAGGAAACACAAGCAGATAGTTGAGACTGGTCTTTCTATGCTTACACATGCTTGTATGCCTTTAACCCATCGGAATGATGCTTTTGCCAAGGTCTTTTTATTTGTCAACCGCCTACCATCACAACCGCTGAACTATGTTTCACCCTATGAAAAACTATTCAAAGCTCAACTGACTATTCATTCTTGCGCTGTATTTGGTTGTCTCGCTTCCCAACTTAAGACCTTATAATAAACATAAACTCCAATTTCGATCCATAGCTTGCACCGCTTAGGCTATTCCTTTTTCATAAAGGTTATAGGTGTCTAGATCCTTTTGGCGTAATATATATCACAAGACATGTCACTTTCAATGAAAGAGTGTTCCCATAATTTAAAAAGTCACCTCACCACCTACTTTTTCCATCACCCCAACGCCTAATTTTTCTTCATCACCTCAACTTTCCAAATTTCAAAACTTCTTGTCTTATCCTCCAACTATACCCCACCCACCAACTTTACACCACCCACAATCTTTAATCAATCACCTACACCACTATTGTTCCGCCTTATTGTACCCTTTTCTATTAATCCTACCCACTCGTTGTCTCCCACATCTAGCCACGCTGCACCTAATCCCATTATTTCTCCAACTCAACTTTCTAACCCGACTTCACCTAATCCCACTCACTCCTTGTCTCCCACCTTAAATCACGTCCCTCTTGTCCCCCCTCCTCTGCATGTCCCATGCAATACGCATAAAATGATAACCCGTAGCAAGGCAGGCATTTTTAAACCAAAGGCTTTCATGAGTGTTGCACCCCTTGTTGATGTCCCTGATGATATACACGCTGCCATGAAAAATTCTTCTTGAAGGTCATTGCTCAGATTGAGCTTGAGGCTCTCGCTCAAATAAAACTTGGTCATTATGTTCTCTTCCGCCACAGACGGGCTATTGCTTGTAAATGGTTATTTAAAGTCAAGACAAAGGCTGATGGTACTATTGAAAGATACAAAGCACGGTTAGTGGCAAAAGGATTTTCTCAAAGAAGTCGGTTTGGACTATCGTGATACTTTCATCTCAGAGTACTGCTACTACCATACGCACTATTCTTGCTATGGCGCTTATAAAAGGGTGGATTTTACGGCAAATCGATATCAATAATGCTTTTCTCAATGAGGACTTGACCAAAGAAATCTACATGGAGCAACCTCCGGGTTTTGAAGAAGTTGGTTCTAATGGACAAAACTTGTGTGCCGCTCTACACAAGGCTTTATACTGACCGTGCAGTGCCCCTCGCATGGTTCTATACACTTCGCCAATATCTCCGTGTCAACTAGGTTTTGTGCATCTCATGTCACCTTCTTTGTTCATTCTGGCTCCTCCGTAATTTGTTACTTATGGTTTATGTCGATGACATAGTTCTTACCGGTAGTTCTAACTCTGAGATTACTATCACAGTGCAACAATTACATACACGATTTGCCCTCAAGGATATGGGACCACTCAATTTCTTCTTGGGTGTGGCGCTCATCGCATTTCCCAAGGTCTCTTCCTTAGTCAATGTATACATAAGTGAGATACTTACCAAAACAAACATGGCTATCGTGATCGTCCACACCAACACCTATGGTGAGCTTTCCAAAGTTAGTGGTCACGATGGTGAATCTCATCATTGGTGGACGCTTGTACCGCAAAGACAATTGGCATGCTCCAATATGTGTATCACCCACCAGATTTATCCCATCGTGTCAACAAATTAAGTCAATATATGAATGCTCCAAGTGAGATTCACTGGAAGGCAGTCAAGCGAGTTCTACGTTATTTATGTGGTACATTGCAACATGGGCTTTTTTATTCCAAAGGTCAGTTTCAGCTCACTTGTTACACGGATGCTGACTGGGCTTCTTTTGTTGAAGACAGGCGCTCAACGATAGGATATGTTGTTTACCTTGGGCCAAACCGATTGCATGGTGTTCAAAGAAATAGGTCATTGCTTTCGCTCTTCTTCCGAGGTCAATATCGCAGCCTTGCAAATGGTGTGTCTGAGTTACTATGGATCAAACAACTACTGTCTAAGGTTGGGGCGGTTCTAAGTCAGTCTCCAGTTGTTTGGTGTGATAATACATCCACGGTGTCCATGGCTGCCAACCCTACACATCACACTAAGGTGAAACATGTTGAGATCGATCATCATTTTGTTCGTGAAAAAGTTTCCGATGGCACTATTCAAGTTAATTTCGCTCCTCCGACAAACAAAGTTGTCGATGTCCTTACTAAGCCTATCACACCGGCCGCTTTAATTTCTTCCAACAAGCACTTTGTATGTTACCTAGAGATCTTATGTTTCATGAAGACAAGAAAGAAGAAAACTAGGGAATGTTAGAGTAATACATATAGTTGGTTAAACCGTTAGTTGGTTAATGAGCGCTTGTTAGCAGCAGACTATTATTGTTAGTAGTTAGCAACTAAAGAGCAAGCTTACGCTATCGCTATATATGTAAGCTGCCAGATGAATACAAGTTAAGCAAATTCAAGATATCGCTATTTCTTCTTGTTTTCTATAGTTTTCATCTTCTTGTTTTAGTTTAACATTTAACAATAAAATGGATAAAATTTTAACAAGAAAATTAATTTACTCTTTGATTTAATATCTAAAGATTTTTTCTAATAAACATAACAAAATATATTCTCGACTCCTAATGCAAGGGCTCTGTAATACTTGTTACTACCTGAAACTTATGTTTCCTTGAGGCCATAAAATGTTGGTGAGGCATTGTTCAATGTTTTCAGCAATCTGAGCATCATCCACCGCCAAGTTTTGAACCGGTCCAGAAGGATTGGAATAGCCACGAAAGGGCTTGTCGGAAACACACAGTTTTTGGTTTGTAAAGGCAAGTCAAAGGCCTCTTGCAAAGCCCCAAACACTGCCTTTCGAAGCTCCAGGATTGGATCAAACAATGCCTCGAAACAACCGTACTCGTCCAGTGCTTCCCGAACTTGGGATTTCACAAAATCCCATTCGGGGCTTCCAGGTTTCAGGTTTTGGTTTGTGAAATCTATAACTGGAACCATTGCCGGAGTTGTTGACCTCCTCTATGTTTATATCAAGCAATAATGCTTGAATGGCACCTTTAATATACAATCAATGAGATTTATAATTGCATTGAAAGTCCCTCCTTGCAAATCAAAGGAACAAAATAATGGGTATATTTTTTTGTGAAAAAACAAATTGCTATGATACAAATAATTTATATGTTGAATAGCGATATTAATATTCCAAATTGGATTGGTTTTTTATTATTTTTCTTGTTCTTGCTATTTGTCTGCTAGTAGAAACCAGCCATATACGGTCACAAATCACAGTCATCTGGTGTAGTATGATTAATTCTTTATCCTCTTGTCGTCACTTCATACGATCACCTCAACATTTAAAAATATAAATAATGTCACAATAAATTATTCAGTCATCATTTGATAATAATTTACATTAACTAATTAATAGTTAAATAATATATATCATATCATATATTATATTATATTATATTATATTATATTATATTATATTATAAAAGAGGATTTTAAATTTTTAATGTGTTCATAACTAAAAAAAAAAAAATTGAGAAGGGAAAGATTCCACCATATACATAAACTCCTCCGATAACTCCAATAATCAAATCGAAATTGTCAAGAGGAGGGTGAATTAGCTTTTAAAAATTTTGTGGATGCTAGAGAGAAATGAACATAAGAATTTAGAGTGGTTCAACTCTAATTATGTACTCCACTACCTTACTACTAATGATTTTTTCAAATTCACTAATTTGATAACTTTTGAGGACAAAGTTTAACCTTATAAACTCTTTTAAGATTTCTACCCAAATCTTAAAACACAAACTCTTTCAAAGAGATACAAACAAGCAAACAAAGAAATAATCCATACAAAATCAAAATGTTTGCAAATTAAGCTCAATTACAAAGAAAACACTTAGCAAATAGAATGAAAATAAAACTCACAAGTGTATGAAAAAAAGCATGGAAATAATTTTACTTACAATTTTACATAGTATGTCGTAAATTTTAAAACAATTAAAAAAATCTTTCAAGTTTATCACTATTTTTATAAATTAATTACACTATTAAAATTGATATAGATGTTTGAAAATATAAATAATGTTACAACAAATCATTTACTTGTAATACCCTTAACCCGACCTAGGTGTTATGGTCGAACTGGGAGTGTTACGAAGAAGGGTTTTAAATCACATCTTTTAAGTTAAAACGTATCATTTTATTAGTTTAACAATAGGAGTCTTAATATACGGAAAAACTTGTGTTTGTAATCTTATTTAAAATCATTTAAAGTTGTCAATAATTTGCAACGGAAGTTTAAAATCGCTTTATCGAAACCAAGCTCGAGTTTCCAAAAGCCATTTGTTTGCGTAAAGTGTTTTTGTCAACGCTATAAAAAGAAAACAAAACTAAATTCAATCCAAAAGTTAAAACCATATAGTCCAGGAGTCCCAAAAGTTACAAATTAACTCTCAAGAAAAAACCATAATTTAAATTAAAACCACGATTACTAAATAAAAATGCTCTCGTCGAAAGCAATCATTGAGTCTCCGTCAGACCGACCTACCTAAGTTTGGGGATTACCTTAATGAATCGACAAAAGATGTGATTTTTCAGAACTCAGTGTAACCCAACAAAGATAGTCATGCAACATTTACGTAATCTCATATGCATACAAAATAAAATCGAACCTAAGTCCTTAATGACATGAGATATACTAATCCTACCCCTATCCTCTATACACCATCTCCCACCATCCTATCACACCATGTGGGGTTAAAAACACCCACCCATCCCTACACACCATATAGTGTCGATGTGACACATACAGAATAATATGCAGCCAAGCTGTCAGATAATAGGTTAAAAGTCATCATTCAGATCACTTCCTTCACATATACAGATCCCACCCCAAATACAGATACAGAATACAGAATTATCATGCTTAACATGCTCGTATACAGATATCATATATACTCAAACAGGATAGTAAAACATACATATTAGTTTCCTACTCAGATCAGACTGTCACAATATCAGATCACATGAATTAGGGTTTGGTTAGCCTTTACAGACCTACGATAGGCCCTTAGTTGATCAGAATGACCCATGCAACCCTAGGAAAATTTTAAAATTTTTGGGCCCACATGCCTGCGTCTCAAAAGCCCAAATTGGCCTTACCTGTGGCTCACACGCCTTGGCCCAAAACCCAAAATAAATAATAATACAATTCAAGAAAATAAATAAATAAACTCTTTAAACAGGTCAAAAACGAGATTGAAATTAGAATAAAAAAACGAGGACTAAAATTGTGATAAACTAAAGTAGAAAAGGGACAGGGACCATAACGTCTAGCGCGTAAGTTCATGGGGACCAAATGGGTGAATAACCCAACCCCATGCGCAAAGGCTTAACCGACTGGATGCGGCCAAATTAAAACACAATAAAAATAACAGGCAAACTACAAAAGGAAAAATGCAAAATAGGACTTGATTAAATATCGCCAAAAGGGAGGGGCTCATCGTGGAAATATCCCTTTTTGAAGGAATCACTCAATCTCGCCTTTAGGGTCGCTCAGTCGGCCTCTCAAACGACGCTGCGTTTAGCTGCTGGGAGGCCTTATTGAAACAAATATTGCTCCATTTTATGCATAAAGGGCCAAAAATTTTTTACCACATCTCGTTGTCGAGCCCAATTTTGCCCGGCTAACAAGCATTACAACCCAAAATTAAAACCAACACCAAAACCCAAATGCCCAAACCCGATTGCAAACAAACTACACTCCACTAAAAACCCAAATACCAAACTTACCAAGCCTAAAAATAAAACTTAACCCAAAAACAATTAAGCCCAAACCTAAAGGCCCAATTACAACCCTAACCCAACAAATTTTTAGATTTTCAAACCCTAGGTGCGCCGCACCTGTGGTCTTCTCTCCTCAACTCTCGATGGCCACTTGCCTCTAACCGTCCCATCCACCGCCAGCACCACCGGCCATCGCCTACAAGGCCAAAGACCACTTGCGCTGCAAACAATTAAAGGAGAAAGGATGATCAATAGAATGTAAAAGTTTAGGCTATAAAAGCCTAATCAATTTCTTTGTAACGGGATCTTCTCGATCTTTTTTTTCCTCTTGAATTATCAATGCAAAAACAGAGAATTTTCATCAATAAGAGAGTCAATCACAACAAAAAAAAAACAAAAATAAAATATTATTAAGAATAGCAATCGAATATCAAAGGAGACAAAATCGACAACAAAACACCAAAAATCGAAATTGGAAGCCCAAGGTATTTTTTATTTTCTTCCTTATTCACTTAATCCGCTTCTCCTTGTTTATGCATATATAAAATATGAAGTATTAAAAGAAAAGGAAGCAAATACCTTAAAAGGGCGCCGAAGGAGGATTTTTTGAATTCGACCGCTGTACGGTGGTAATGACGTGACGCTGCTGACGGACGACGGCAATCCACTCACGGAGATTGAGCCTCGCAGAGAAAAAAAAAGAAGGAATCAAATTTTTTGGGGTGTGAAAAATGAATTTTTTAGAAATTTGGGCCTTAAATAGCCTCTCAAAACGACGCCGCTTTGAGGTCGGGTTTTAATGCCCAAACGACGCTGTTTGGCCTCGACCGATCCGACCGACCGACCCGCCTCAGATCCACGTGTTTTTTTACAAGGGTTTATTGCGCTTTCGATCCTTCCGCATTTTCACTTTTAAAATTAGGTTTGTCATTATTTTCAATTTTGGCCCGTAGATTTTGCAGCTTTGTAATTTGGTCCTTTAAAACGTCAGCGCCAAATCACTCGAGAAAATTAGCCCGCGCCCCTCATTCTTTCACACGCTGCAATTCACCCCTTATTATTTGTTTTGTATAATTTGTCCCAAAACTCCTGCTTTAATTCAATTTAGCCCTTTTTATATTATTTTGCAATTTTATTTTATAAAATTTTTTATTTATATTATTATTAATTTGTTATTATATCATTCTATTATTAGTAATATTACTACTTTTATTATTATCATTTTACTACTTAATTATTATCATCACCATCATTATATTTATATTATTATTACTATATTGTACATATTTTGTATCATTCTTATTATTTTATTATTATTACCATATTATCATTATTATTATTACTATTATTGTTATTATTAGTATTATTATTATATTTATTATTCTCATTATTATTACCTCTATTATTATTAACATAATTTTGTTTTAAATTTTTGTTGTTATTATCCTTTAAATTTTGTTTTGTTGTTGCATATTTTATCATGTTTTGTTTCGTTTTCATCATTTCATGGTGATCGACGGTTTTGAATCGCATCTCAACAGCTTTTTTGTTCTCTTATTCGTAAAAAGGGCTTTCACGAAGGTATTATTTCGTGTTTGAAGTTCGAAGAAATCATGCCCAATCGTGCTGGGTTTCGATTTTTCGTTCGTCCAAATGACCAAATATCCTTTAAGGTATTTTTGACTGGGTTTTTTTAAATAAGGCAATATTTCATATTTGGACATTCAAGGAATCGTACCCAATCGTGCTGGGTTTCATTTTTTTTCGATTTGGCCAAATAGTGGGATACCCTTTTTAAAATCGCAACGCATGAATATTGGAAATCATGAAATGATCTTAGTGACGAGGGTTGAAACATCGTGTCCTATCATGCAAGATATGATATTTCATCTTTTCGGAACCAGAGAATTTCGATATCCAATTCGAATTATCCAAACATTTTCTAAAAGGGTTTGTATTTTAAAATCTTTTCCAATTTTGACATTAGGACATTAATAATCAATTCGGCACCAATTTTGGGCGACGAGGTGCTAACCTTCCTCGTGACGTAACCAATCTCGAACCCATTTTCTAAGTTTCAGAGACCAAAATTGTTGTTTTGATAAATCAAACTGCTTATTAAAACAACCGCTTTATGAGGTGACCCGATCACACCTCAACAAAAGGATTGGTGGCGACTCTGCTTTATTTTCATTTTCAAAACCAAAAGTCGATTTCCATTTTTCAAAATGGTTACGACACTCACCTATCGGGCCAAAAAAAAGCTAAAAAACTTTCATCCCTCTCAATTTATCCTCTCTTTTAGGCCTCACACCCAAATCGATTGGCCTCCCCTCCGTCGCCCATTGCGCCACCGCGCCACCACAGTATCGGTGGCCAGCGATGCCCAATGCCAGTCTTTTTAGCCTTCTTTCGAAACCTTTTTGAAGATCAAGCCCTCGACGCCCCCAAAAATTCGAGAGAAGAAAAAAAAAACCCCCCATTTTCGCCTTTAGGCTCGGCTCTGACAACGGGGAAGGGATTTTAACATCACGCCCCGGGGTTCAGGTAAGCTTTCTTTCCCTTCTCTTTCATTTTTTTATTTGTAAAAGTTTTAAAATAATAAAGTAAATAAATAAAAAGCAGAAAACGATACTAGAGAAACAAAATCGAAATCAACCTTTGGATTTTTTACTTTCAATTTCTGATCGTTCGTAAAAGTTCATAAAAAACATTACAAAAATTCCTTATAGTTTTATACCCAAATGAAATACAATATTTTCTTGGTTTGCTGTCGTTTTCTTGTCTTTTTCACAAGTACGGAGCTCCAGCTGTGGTGGTGTACGGAGGCTCGAACGTGCAGACGTGGCGACGCACACGTGGTGCAAATGTGAGGAACGAGGTGGCCCAATCGTCTGGCTGGGGTTGCGGCGCTATAGAACTCCAGAAAGCCCTAAGGTTTCTGGAAAGGTTAAAACTTTTGGGCTCTTTGGGCCTCGTAATGTATAGGGCTGAATTTTGGGCCAAATTGGGTCTGCTGTAATTAGCATTTGAGCTTATAAGGACTGGACATTATTAATTTATTTATTTTAATTTGGTTTATTTGGTTTGGCATTGGGCCCGAGGAAATTGGGCTAATTACAGTGTTAGCTTAAATAATCAAATCAAAATTACTAAGAGGAGGGTAAATTGGCTTTTAAAAATTTTGTGGATGCTAGAGAGAAATGATAGAAAAATAAACATAAGAATTTAGAGTGGTTCGACCCAATTGCCTACTCCACTACCTTAGCTTTCCACTACTAAAGATTTTCCCAAATTCACTAATTTGATAACCTTCGATGACAATATTTAACCTTACAAATTCCTTTAATGTAACAGCCCAAAAATGACCCTAATCGGAAAGGTGGTTTCAGGACCACGAATCCGAGTTAGAAAATGATTATTATAATTAATTTTGTAGTTGCGATATATTTTTAAGTAAAGTATGTGTTAGAATATCATGAGGTAATTTGATTGTTAATATATATGTTTGAAATAAAAATAAAATGAATAAGGGGGGCTAAATTGTTGAAATGGTAAATATAGCTCGCATTGAAGTAAGGGATTTTATTGAATTGTCTTATTGCATGAAAGGATTTGCATGTTAAATTACCCAAAAATTTAGTGGGTGGACGGCATGATGATGTTTTATGCATATTTTATTCTAAAGTTTAGTTAGTGGCATTATAATAATATAGTATTATATGACTAAAATAAGAAAAACACTAAAGGATGAGTGGATGTTCATCTTCCATCCATTTACTCTCCATTGCCGAAATTCACAAAGAAAAAAGAAATCAAGCTCCCACCTTTTGGCCATTTGCATGTCCCTTAAGGTTAGAAGTTGAATATGATTTTTGTAATTTTCTTGTATCTTTGAGTTAGTTGCATTGAATATTAACAAACCCATGTGCAAATTTTTAGTTTAAAGCATGCTCTAGATTCTACCCTTATTGAATGTTGATGATTTGTTGTGTTTGATGGAGGAATGTGAATTTTATGCTTGAAAGTTACATGGTTAAAGTATGAAAATTCATATAAAAAGGAGTATGATGACTTAATTTTGAAAATAAATAGTTGAAGGATTGCTTTTCTAAATAAATAGGTTATATGAAGGTATAAGGTTCTTAGGAGATTCGCCCTAAAGAATGTTGGGTTAATTTTAGTAATTCATGTATATTGCATTAGGGATTGAATTGTAGATATTATAAAAGTTAGGGGTAAATTCGTAAATAAGCTAAATTATGTGTTATGGATTAAATTGAATGGAAATGATTTTTGAAAGAGCTTAATTGAACTTGTATAGATCAAGGTTCAAAGGAAAAGGGGTTGGACAAAGGAAAGGCTAAATTAAACGAATAGCTGGGACACTCAAATTCATCGACTACCGAGGTAAGTTTATAAGCAATTAGGTTTGATCGAATAATGTTTGAAATGAGAAGTATATTATTTTTTAATGAATTATTGGTGGAATTGCCGAATGAAACATGGAAAAAATTTTGATATACTAGTTGATTGGAGTCCATTATATGCATATAAATATGTGTATCCATTGATTAGTCGAATTAAGTATATGGAAATTTGGTTTTTTTTTCTTTAATTGCCGATTTGGATGTGGATTGGGGTTTAGCATTCATGATAGTCGAATGTGTGGTTGATTTCTATGTGAAATTCGGTAGCATTGGTATGGATAAACAATGATGAATTGAGTAGTAGTAGTTAAATATGGATCTTGGAAATAGGTGATGGTATTGAATAGTTAATTTAGTATATATATGTAGGTGTGGCCGAATGTGGTATAAGGTGATAAATGAAAGAAGTTGTTTGAATCTTTAATTGTATGTGTAATTATATGAATGGAATTGAAATCATATGTATACATAGTACTAATGAGAAAATGAATAGAAGGCACTGTGTGTGCGAAAGTTTAATCACCGAGCATTGTGTGTGCGATATGGGTCGAAGGGCACTGTGTGTGCGAAAATTTAATCACCGAGCACTGTGTGTGCGATATCGGTCAGAGGGCACTGTGTGTGTAGAAATTTAATCACCGAGCACTGTGTGTGCGATATCGGCCGGAGGGCACTGTGTGTGCGAAAATTTAATCACCGAAAGCAATCGTAAAAGGATATCGGTCAAAAAGCACTGTTTGTGTGGAAAATTAATCACGAGGCAATCGTAAAGCGGATTATTATATTTCTTCAAGAATAGAGGCAATTATTAAAAGTAAATAAAAGTGTCAGGTATGTTTGGCAAATGTTTTATTATCTTAATGTGAAATTAAGCAAGTTATTTCATTATGGCTATGAAGCATATGACTACATGGTTACTTAAATTTTTATTTTGGATTGAATGGGTATGGGATTGATGAATGTTAATCTTGGCTACATGTTGAAAGGATGAATTGTTCAATAGTTAGTTTGAAAACTAAAGAATAATGGTGTAATGCATATTTGTGTATTTTACCTTCTTGCTTAAAACTTACTAAGCTATTTGAGCTTACTTGGAATGTTTGTTTCATGGTGTTTTAGATCTTAAAGTCGTAGCTCGAACTCGGGAATCCTCGTCGAAGTCAAGCACACTATCGAAATTTTTGGTACTTTTGTAATAAACCTTAAATTAATGGCATGTATAGGCTAAACTACAAAGGTTGAACGTGTCTTTTGAGTTAGATATTAAAACACCATATGAAAATGGTTTTATTTCTTCTATGAATTAAGTGTAAGTTGGCGTATGTATATATGTATATATATATGGGTTCATGGATTTTTGGTTGATTTGAATTGTTCTGCTTAATATGATGATTGTATATACATATATATGTGTGCATGATAGGTTCGGCTTGGAGTATAATGTCTTTTGATTATATGAAATGGGTTAAATTGGTATTCTTGTTCATCTATGACAATAATTTTCAATGCGATTGATATGAGTAATGCAAATTTCTAAGATGATGGAAAATTAGGAATGATGAGTCATCTATCAAGGTTGCTATTTAGGTTCTTTTATCATATCGCGACATGAAAAATCGTATAGAAGCCATGAGTAACTAAACGTGTTTATATTAAAATCGTGCATGGATTAAAATTATTGTATGTACTATGAAATGTATACCTATTTTATGCATACAGGTATTCAGCATTATACATATATGTTTGGATGTATGGTAGATTTAGAAAGGGATAAATGTTTAAATGTTCATATATGCTTTAAATCGCTAATACTTAGACTTAGTTGGGAATGTATAAATTGTTTTAAGAATTAATTAAAATGAGCGAGATATGTATGTTAAGTCGAACAAGTTTAACAATGTGAATTTAGCTCGTGATAGTATATTGAATGCTATGTATCGATATTAATAAATGTAAGGTTATAACCCTAACTGGTGATGATTCGTGTTAAGGTGTTACATTTGTGTAATATCCCGTTAAGGGCTATTTTATTTTTGGCATTGTTGCATGGTTAATTGCTTACTATGATGTTGTTTTGGTGTTTTGGATTTAGTTGTTGGCTAGGTGTGAGCCCCAGTAGGTGAATAAGTTTTATTTTGGGCTTTAGGGAAGGGAGTCAAGGAGATGGGGCTTATAAATAAATTAAGTGGAATTATAACACAAATGAGGAGCTAGCTAAGTGGCAAGGCATGCGCCACAAGGGAGGAGCTTGGGGCGCCATCTCCAAGGGGAGGTCTGGGTTCAAGTCGCAAGAATCCCACCCCTTTGCAACCATTTTGACTGACATAGGAGGAAGGAGTTGTGGATGATTTAAACTCTACCTTGGACTTGGTCAAGTGGTGACTTGGATGGTGGAGAGCAAGGTGGGGAGGAGGATTTGGTCCACTCATTTCAAATGAGTGAA